>SZWC01031708.1:9115-18463 GCA_023375785.1 Penium margaritaceum | reverse complement strand
TATCTATATCTATATCTATATCTATATCTACATCTATATCTATATCTATATCTATATCTATGTCTATATCTATATCTATATCTATATCTATATCTATACCTATATCTATATCTATATCTATATCTATATCTATATCTATATCTATATCTATATCTATATCTATATCTATATCTATATCTATATCTGTATCTATATCTATATGTGTATCTATATCTATATGTGTATCTATATCTATATCTTTTTCTATATCTATAGCTATATCTATATCTATATCTATATCTATATCTTTATCTTTATCCATACCTAAATTTTTATCTATATCGATATCTATATCTATATCTGTATCTATATTTGTATCTTGATCAATACCTATATGTATATATCTATTTTTATATACATCTATATCTATATCTATATCTTTATCTTTACCTATATCTATATCTATTTCAATATCTATATCTATATCTCTATCTACATCTATATCTATATCTATATCTATATCTATATCTATATCTATATATATATCTATATCTATATCTATATCTATATCTATATCTATATCTATATCTATATCTATATCTATATCTATCGCTTTATCGATATCTATATCTATATCTTTATCTATATCTATGTCTATATCTACATCTTTATCTACTATTATATCTATATCTATATCTATATATCTATATCTATATCTATATCTATATCTATATATATATCTATATCTATATCTATATCTATATCTATATCTTTATCTATATCTATATCTATATCTATATCTATACCTATATCTATATCTATATCTATATCTATATCTATATCTATATCTATATCTATATCTATATCTATATATATATCTATATCTATATCTATATCTATATCTATATCTATGTCTATATCTGTTAGAAAAATAGATCCCCAGGTTCTTGAATTCTAAACAGATCACACTAAGTCAGTTTGGATCAAGTGTCCCAAATAAGGTTGCTGTGCGTGAGGGTCCTGAGTTAACACTTCATCACGCATTGATTCTGAATACACATCACACAAGCCTGATTTGCTTGTCACTGAAAGCTGGAACCGAGGAGAAAGGTCCAGACGAATGAATGGTGAAGAAATCAACCAAATCCATTGAGAATAGAAAGAGTACAAGGAGTTCTACTAAATGGTGCATTGTCTGCCTGCCGCTAGAAAACTACAACTGCCAGTAGTCCGGTCACCCTGTGCCTCATCCTTTGTGGTCCGCCTTAGCATGTCGAGCGGGCTGACGCCTCGGTCATGGGTGACCGGACAGCATAGCGTCGTTTTTGTTCCGAGGTGCCACCTTGGCACTTCTTTGTCTCGCTCGCCCGTGCTTGCTCACCAAAGCCACTTTATAGAGTTGTGCAAGACTTGTCTGGATAAGACCATCTGCTCTACAAGGCATTATCGAATAACAGGTACACATATGGGCAGGGGAGGCATGGGATTACCCTCTCTCCTGACCCCTCGGGTAGCACAGGGTAGGATAGAGTAGGCGATGGCCAGGGGAGAGAGTGGCGACCTCTCCCCTGACCCTCTTGCCTTTTTTTTTCAATATCCAGAATGATTTTGGACACAAACTATGCCAGGTTCCATCATTCCCCCCTTTTTGGTCCAATCTCATTCGATACTCAAATTATGTCTTTTGCAGTCTCCTGAGATGTTGGCACCCCCCTTTAAACGTTTATCAGTTTTGTGGGTTCGTGAATGGGAGCTAGGAGTAGGTGGGCAGATATTAGCATCAGGTTTTGGAGGTTTGCGAGGAAGAGCTGTTGGACCCGTTCCTTTCCTCTCATCCTCGCTCCGTGTATCCAAAGGATAGATCACGGTTACAGGGTACCCCCACTGCCCCTCTCTCTCTCGCAGTCCGTCAAGCAGTCAAGCAGTCAAGTTCGTGGATGGTCAATGAACCAAAGATCCGCTTGATGCGGCGCTGCGGTCCTTGCTAGCGACAGAGCTGTCGCTTAGCATTATCCATGGGTCAGACCAAGGCGTTCACAAAGTTCAGCATGCTGCTTCGCATCCAGTGCTTTTGTCAGGATGTCAGCTTCCTGTTTCTTCGTTTCCACGTAAACCATCTCGACCTCGCCCTCTGCCACTGCATCCCTGACATAGTGAAATTGCCTTTTCACGTATTTCATCCTGTCATGGAGTACCGGGTCGTCAGCCAGTGCGATTGCACTCTGATTGTCACAGTAGATGATTGTTGGTTCTAGCTGGTCGAATCCCAGCTCTGAGAGGAGCATTCGCAGCCATACTGCTTCCCGTGTGCATTCACTTTGTGAAATATACTCTGCCTCGGTGGAAGACAAGGCAACCACAGATTGCTTCTTGGATCTCCATGAGACAGGCCCGCCGTTGATTTTGAAGACGTAGCCTGAGGTAGACCTGCTGTTGCTCTGGTCTCCCGAGAGATCAGCATCACAGAAACCTGTGAGTAGAGGTCCAGTGGTTTTTGTGTAGCGGATGGACATGGAGGCAGTGCTGCGAAGATACCGGATACATCTCTTGGCTGCTGTTAGGTGATCCTTGGTGGGCGCCTTGCACCCTTGGCTGAGGATTCCCNGGTGGCTTGGTCAGACCGTGATTTACCACAAGAGGAGTGGAAATAGCAGCAGCCTGTCCAAGATTGAAATTTTCTGCCATGCGCTGGACATATGATGCCTGAGAGAGTAGAACTTGTGGCTGAAACATGTCATGGTTCACTTGAATCCCAAGATAGTAGTTGAGTTGTCCCATGTCAGCCATTTCAAAGGTAAGAGCCAGCTGCTGCTTGAATGTCGAGATGACCTGGAGGGACGGACCAAAAATGATGAGATCATCGACGTACAGGATGACGCCCAAGGGCGTGGGGCAGTGGCGGAAATACACAGAGTGATCGGAATGGAGATGCTGCAGATCCTGAGACAGAAACAATTCATGGATCTTTTTGTTCCACTGTCGCGGGGCCTGCTTTAGACCGTAGAGGGATTTATTGAGCAGACAGACGAGATGTTCCCCCCCCTGCTCAATAAACCCCTCTGGCTGTGTCATGTACACAGTCTCCTCCAGGTCCCCGTTCAAGAAGGCGGACTTGACGTCCATCTGATGGAGGTGCCAGGCATTGGAGGCAGCAAGAGCAAGAATGACACGGATGTAAGAATATTTGGCGACAGGAGCAAACGTGTCGCTGTAGTTGACGCCCTGAACTTGGCTAAAAGTGCGGGCGACCAGTCGGGCCTTGAACCTGCAGGGGGCACCATTAGCGTCCAGCTTGGTCTTGAATATCCATTTGCAGGTGACGATAGGAGCATCAGTTGGTCGGGGAACGAGAGTCCAGGTTTGCTGTTTCTGAAGTTGTTCGAACTCTTCAACAGTGGCAGCGTGCCATTCGGCTGCCTCGGGGCGACTGAGAGCGTCCTTGTAACTGGTGGGGTCCACCACTTGAATCACCAGAGCAATGTCTGAGGCAAGATTGTCAGATGTGTAGTCATCGTGGGTGTAGTTGGCAGCTGCGGCAGCGAGACGGGCAGATCTGCGAGGCAGAGCAGCTGGCGGTGGTGGAGGTGGCAGTCCTTGCTGAGCAAGGAGATCACAAAGCGGTTGGTGTTCGGCAGGAACAATAGGGCGAAGAACACCTTCATGTTCGTTAGGAGTAGGATCAACGGAGAACTTCTGGAGAGTGTTGCCCATGTCGGTATGATCATCCATGAGGATGAGAGGTGTGAGGGCAGGAGGACTGCTGGAAATTGTCCGATCTTGAAAAGACTCGTCAAAGGTGACACTTCGGCTGCGAAAGACCTTCTTGTTCTCGTTGTCCCAGAGTTTGTAAGCATTGCCACCTTCTTCATATCCAAGAAGGAAGCATTTTTTGTTGTGCGCGCCCAGCTTCGTTCTTTCTTCAGGTCGGATCCAGGCATAGGCTGTGCACCCAAAAATACGGAAATAGCTGACGTTGGGACGATGTCCAACCCATGCTTCGTACGGAGTGTTAGATCCTGCAGGGAGTCTCTTGGTGGGCAGTCGATTAGTGATGTAAGCAGCAGCGGAAATAGCTTCTGCCCAGAATGTTGCTGAGAAACCAGCAGTGTGCAACATGGTACGGGCTCGATCAAGCAGGGTGGGATTCATGCGTTCCGCCTTCCCGTTCTGCTGAGGAGTGTAGGGCACCGTAGTCTGATGAATAATGCCCTTGAGATTGTAAAAACGTTGCAGAGTCCCATTGACAAATTCAGTGCCGTTGTCGGAGCGGACTTTCTTCACAGTTGTTTCTGTTTGATTCTCCATTTCTCTGATCCAAGCCATGATGACGTCGGGTGCTTCGGATTTGAATCGCAGGAACTTAACCCACACATAGTGAGTGTAGTCGTCAAGAAGCACCAGAAAATACCTCTTGCCTGCATTGGATTTCTCTTTGAGATAGCAGAGATCCATATGGATAAGTTCAAGGCCCTTGGTTGTGGAGACATCCGAGTGAGAAGGGAAGGGAACTTGAGTCTGTTTGCCGGCAAGGCAGCCGGTACATGGGATGTCCGGAGTTCCCCAAAGGGATGTCGGGAGGTCATGTACCATGGACTTGCTGACCATGTTGTTGAGTGTCTGGTGGCCAACATGACCCAGACGTTTGTGCCAGAGTGTCACGTCCTGCACTGTGCGAGGTTGAGGACGTTGGGCAGGGTCTGAAGTACAGATTGTTGCTGTGAAAGCCACTTCAGGTTCATCATTTGAGGATGAGACTGGTGGCGGAGGTTTGGTGTCCAAAATTGTGAGATTTCCTTGTCGCCGAGCAATTGCTGTGACTTTTCCAGTCTTCGTGTAGACCTTGCAGTTTTTGTCAGTGTTGAACGTTACCTTGAGTCCCTTGTCATTCAACCTGGTGACGGATAGAAGACTTGCAGCCAAGTCTGGGACATATAGGGTGTCGGTGAACAGCCGAACTGTGGTTTTTCCTTCCAATTCAATGGCGACTCGAACAGTACCAATGCCAATAGCTGGGATGATCCGTCCATCACCAATTCGGACTGCATTTGGAGCTGCCAAATCCTTGTAGTCCATGAACCAATCCCTGTGGCACGTCATGTGCCGGGTGCAACCTGAATCAATGATCCATGCCAGGATTCCCGCAGCAAGTAGGAAGGCGCTATCGATCAAGCAGAAGGCCATTTCTTCAAGGACCAAATGGCTGTGATCAGTGTTGTTGTCATGATGAGATGGAGTGTTTGAGGGAGCGCTGGCATAATTTTCTGCATCAAACGGGTTAGAGAGCTGTGTGGGTTGAGGGCGTTGCAGTTGTGTGCCTTCTCCTGATGACACTTGTTCGCGTAGTAACTGCTCAAGTAGATCTTGATCTGCCTTGGTTGTGTCAATAGCTCTGTTGACGTCTGCTGCTGCTTGAGCTGAGGCGATCTCATTTAGTTTCATAGCGACGTCTTTCACGTCTTGAGCCACTGAGGCTAGCAAGGCATGATGTTGCTGTGGTGACCCACGTCGGGGCAAAGAGCACACCCTGAATGTGTGTCCTTTCTTGCCCCAATTGTAGCAGGTGATATTGGCAAACCGGTTGTCATCATGGGTGGTGGCCCCTTGATTTCTCAGGTTGTTTGGATGGAAAGGTAGAAGCTCCTGTTGTTGATATGGGTGTCGATTTGTAGATCCTGGTGATGAGGCCAGTCGTCCTTGCCCATAGCTTCGTCCATGATTGTGTGAGTCAAACTTCTTTTGTCGTTGATTTTGGAGTGCGGTGTATAGAGCAGACTCCTCTCCTGCTTCCTTGATAAGTTTGTCCTCAGTGTGAAGGAGAGCCTCACAGGCCTTCTCCATCGTCAGCTTGTATGGGGCAATTGCTGCGGGTAATCCCGGTGCTGCTGCTGCTCCTTGATTTGCAGGTGGTTGTTGTCCATTGGCTGCGGCCTCCAAGGCCTTGAGTCTGTCATCAAAAGCTTTTCCTTGATCTTGAAAAGTCAGGAGTCTCTCAACTGTTTGATCAAATCTGCTGGGAAGCCCACTGAACAGAGTTAGGATCATTACTCGTTTGGAGATGACTTCACCCATGGCAGTGATCCTGTTGGCCAGAGTCTTGATATAAGTGATATGGTCCTCCAGTCGCGTTCCCTCTGCCATTTTTTGTTGGTGAAACTCTTTGAGAAGAATGCTCAGCTCCAGGTCACTGACTTTATCATAGCAGGATTTGAAGGCCTTCCAAGCCACCCGTGGATCAAGAGTGGTGTTGTTGTCGCAGATGAGGAACTTGAGCCGTTCTGTGACATGTAGGGCAATGATGGAAAACGCTTGGTCACATCGACGCTGCCATAATACTTTTTGTTCAGCAGTGGCTGCGGCATCAAGCACTTCTGTGGGTGGATCAGTCACGAGTCCCCAGAGCCCTTTGTTGAGTAAAATCAGCTTGATGTTGAACACAAAAGTGTCATAGTTGTCTCCATCGAAGGGCTCAATCTTGAACAGATCGCCATTGAGAGACGCCATGACGGCGTCTTGTTCAAGGGACCGCCACTCAGGGATGGTCTGATTGTTGTCAGGTTTTTCTTCTTTTGGTGCAAACGAACTGAATTCAGCACCCTGCTCTGATACCACGTGTTAGAAAAATAGATCCCCAGGTTCTTGAATGCTGAACAGATCACACTAAGTCAGTTTGGATCAAGTGTCCCAAATAAGGTTGCTGTGCGTGAGGGTCCTGAGTTAACACTTCATCACGCATTGATTCTGAATACACATCACACAAGCCTGATTTGCTTGTCACTGAAAACTGGAACCGAGGAGAAAGGTCCAGACGAATGAATGGTGAAGAAATCAACCAAATCCATTGAGAATAGAAAGAGTACAAGGAGTTCTACTAAATATTGCATTGTCTGCCTGCCGCTAGAAAACTACAACTGCCAGTAGTCCGGTCACCCTGTGCCTCATCCTTTGTGGACCGCCTTAGCATGTCGAGCGGGCTGACGCCTTGGTCATGGGTGACCGGACAGCATAGCATCGTTTTTGCTCCGAGGTGCCACCTTGGCACTTCTTTGTCTCGCTCGCCCGTGCTTGCTCACCAAAGCCACTTTATAGAGTTGTGCAAGACTTGTCTGGATAAGACCATCTGCTCTACAAGGCATTATCGAATAACAGGTACACATATGGGCAGGGGAGGCATGGGATTACCCTCTCTCCTGACCCCTCGGGTAGCACAGGGTAGGATAGAGTAGGCGAGGGCCAGGGGAGAGAGTGGCGACCTCTCCCCTGACCCTCTTGCCTTTTTTTCAATATCCAGAATGAGTTTGGACACAAACTATGCCAGGTTCCATCAATATCTATATCTATATCTATATCTATATTGATATCTATAACTATATCTACATCTATATCTATATATTTATCTATTATTATACCTATATCTATGTCTATATCTATATATATATCTATATCTATATCTATATCTATATCTATATCTATATCTATATCTATATCTATATCTATATCTATATCTATATCTATATCTATATCTATATCTATATCTATATCTATATCTATATCTATATCAATATCTATATCTATATCTATTTCTATATATATCTATATCTATATCTATATCTATATCTACATCTATATCTATATCTATATCTATATCTATATCTATATCTATATCTATATCTATATCTATATCTATATATATATCTATATCTGTATCTATATCTATATCTATATCTATATCTATGTCTATATCTATATCTGTATCTATATCTATATGTGTATCTATATCTATATCTATATCTATATCTATATCTATTTCTATATCTATAGCTATATCTATATCTATATCTATATCTTAATCTTTATCCAAATATAAATTTTTATCTATATCGATATCTATATCTACATCTATATCTGTATCTATACTTGTATCTTTATCAATACCTATATGTAAATATATCTATATCTATATCTATATCTATATCTATATCTATATCTATACCTTATCTTTACCTATATCTATATCTATTTCAACATCTATATCTATATCTATATCTACATCTATATCTATATCTATATCTATATCTATATCTATATCTATATCTATATCTATATCTATATCTATATCTATTTCTATATATATATCTATATCTATATCTATATCTATATCTATATCTATATCTATATCTCTATCTATATCTATATCTATATCTATATCTCTATCTATATCTATATCTATATCTATATCTCTATCTATATCTATATCTATATCTATATCTCTATCTATATCTATATCTATATCTATATCTCTATCTATATCTATATCTATATCTATATCTCTATCTATATCTATATCTATATCTATATCTCTATCTATATCTATATCTATATCTATATCTCTATCTATATCTATATCTATATCTATATCTCTATCTATATCTATATCTATATCTATATCTCTATCTATATCTATATCTATATCTATATCTCTATCTATATCTATATCTATATCTATATCTCTATCTATATCTATATCTATATCTATATCTCTATCTATATCTATATCTATATCTATATCTCTATCTATATCTATATCTATATCTATATCTCTATCTATATCTATATCTATATCTATATCTCTATCTATATCTATATCTATATCTATATCTCTATCTATATCTATATCTATATCTATATCTCTATCTATATCTATATCTATATCTATATCTCTATCTATATCTATATCTATATCTATATCTCTATCTATATCTATATCTATATCTATATCTCTATCTATATCTATATCTATATCTATATCTCTATCTATATCTATATCTATATCTATATCTCTATCTATATCTATATCTATATCTATATCTCTATCTATATCTATATCTATATCTATATCTCTATCTATATCTATATCTATATCTATATCTCTATCTATATCTATATCTATATCTATATCTCTATCTATATCTATATCTATATCTATATCTCTATCTATATCTATATCTATATCTATATCTCTATCTATATCTATATCTATATCTATATCTCTATCTATATCTATATCTATATCTATATCTCTATCTATATCTATATCTATATCTATATCTCTATCTATATCTATATCTATATCTATATCTCTATCTATATCTATATCTATATCTATATCTCTATCTATATCTATATCTATATCTATATCTCTATCTATATCTATATCTATATCTATATCTCTATCTATATCTATATCTATATCTATATCTCTATCTATATCTATATCTATATCTATATCTCTATCTATATCTATATCTATATCTATATCTCTATCTATATCTATATCTATATCTATATCTCTATCTATATCTATATCTATAT
>SZWC01031706.1:10900-22093 GCA_023375785.1 Penium margaritaceum | reverse complement strand
TCAAACATCAATAACAAGAAGCAATGTGACTAAAAGAGCAAGAGGTGTAGTTGCACGGTCATCATAAATGTCAATAGCTGCTACCAGTGGGCGTCCACTCCGCCCTCATCCAGAGAAGTAGATGACAAAGGCTTTTGTGTTGCTAAAGGCTGGCAAGCATGTTTGAGACTCTAAAACCAAAAGCACCAACAAAGCATGTTCTAACATGACTATAGGAGGAAGTAGAAAAATGGACGAATCGCCAAATTTACTCGCCAACACTCACATTCTCAAGTACTACAGGAAGTTAGGATCCAAGCTCCCAAATCTCTACCTTTGTGGAATCGATGTTATTCCCATACTGGGGATCTAAACCCTGTCTGAATGCTTGTTCTCCCTTCCATGCACATTATTATTGAACTACGGTACTCACTTGTGCACCTCACCATTAACATGCTAGTGATAAAAAACGGATCAACGAGCCAGCAATTGTTGACTTCCCCTTGAGCAGCCATGGCGTCGTGGCTTAGGAGTTTGCATAGGAGGGAGAACGGATCAATGCCCTCCGGAGAAAGACCCGGGAGGACAAGCTTCTTGGAAATGTAGTAGAAGAACTAGAAGGGCTGGGCATCTTTGTGAGCGATGAGGATGATGCCAATGTGGCACGTGTTGTAGCAGGAGTAGAGGGGGATGAGGACGTTGAGATGGTTGGAGAGGATGATATCATAGAGATGGCATAACATTCATGGCTTCAAATGAATTCAAGTATAAAGTTATTTCTTCCATGCTTGATATCATGCCATGTGTCCATGCTTATCTGTTTCAGTTTTTTACTGAAATTGGTGCATGTACACCTCATAAGCTATGAATTCAAAATTGGATGAACTCATGTGCAACGTGTTAGTGGGATTAGAATTATGTATAACATAGACATCTGTTAGATTGAAACACATTGAATGTGTTGTATGCTGGACTATTTGCTTCCAAAAACATGTGAAATTCATTCTTTGGTGTTACCATGATTTAATTGTCAAACACAACTATAAGTGTTCCGCACAGCAGCTGTGGTCAATCTGCCATCGGGGCTGTGGTCAATCTATCAACACGGTATCATCAAACACACTTAAAAGAAGTTACAAGAACAGTCACAGCCTCATCGGCCTCAACACTTGACAAGTTTGCAATATGTTACGGGAGAAGTTTCCTTCCCTCGTCGAGGAGTTCAAAGGAATTTGTCCTAATGAACCATCCCGGGGGTTACCTCCGCAACAATTTTTCAATCACCCGCTAGACCTTAATTCCCAATGGTGAAGAGGACCTATAGGATGAGTGACCACAATCTGACCAAACTCAAAAAGGCATTAGATGACATGCTTGGTCAAGGGTTCATTGGGCCATCCACTTCACCCTACTCGGCACCTATCCTTTTCATAAACAAGAAAATGGGCAAGATGAAGATATACGTGGATTATCGCACACAATGACATCACCATCAACAACCGCTAACCCCTTCTACGAGCAAACAACCAATTGACCAACTCTGAGGGACAAGAATTTTCACCGAAACTGACCCAACATCTCATCCAAATATCTGCTAAGTACATGAATAAGACGGTGTTCTACACCACATATGAGACGGTTTTCATAGTTATGATGTTTAGACTCACAAATGCCCCTCCAACATTTATGGCGGCAATGAAAACATTTTCCGCCCAAACCTTGACCACTTCATCGTTGTGTATCTCCACGACATCATGGTGTACAGCCGCACCCTCAAGGATCTGATGCGTACCTACAAAAAAGCTCTTGAGAGTTCATGAAATTGGTCACCGTTTCATCAGGGTTTTGGGTTGCATCATTGGTTGCAGATTGGAGAAAAATTGATCAAGAAATGCCAAACTCTTTGTGAAACGCTCTGACCTGGGTGCAAACCCTACGATTGGCAGATCCTTTTTCATGGTCGTGGACACATACAATTAGGCAATTGGAACCATTCTCATCCAAGACAACAACGGTGGGAATTAATCGGTTGTGTACTTGTTACAAAAACTATGGGGCCATCACTCAAGTACGCGCGATATGAAAAATAAATTCTTTTAGTTGTAAATACATCCATGACATGTTGGTAGTACTTTGAATGCGGACGATGCATTGTCTGTACACACCACACATTTACACATGTCAAGGGTTAGCCAAATCTAAGGTGTCAACAAACATGATGTTTCAGGTTCCTAAACACCAACTTTAACTACAGCATCGAGTACAGGCCAGGATAAAAAAACGTCATGTATGCTCTGCATCGGCGACTAGACTTGATGGCCGGGATTAACACACAATTGGACTTCCACTAGAAAGGCACATGGGCCACACTATTCTGTTGTAACTATAGAAGACTCCTCCGTTTAAACTCACGTATTGTCTTAGTCCAACAGAAAAGGCAAGGGGCCCAGTGCCAAATCAAAGATTACGGTGCGAAAGGGTTGATCGATTCACGTAGCTTCCAATATGGTGTGTCAATCATTTTTGTGAAAAAAAGACAGTTGTTTATGCATGTGCATGGAATTATGGGCATTGAACAAGCTAACGTTGAATTATTTTTCCCTTATTGTGGATTAAGGACCTGTTTGACTATCTCCACCGATAAAATGTTTTTTTGTTCTTGGGTTTGTCTAAAGGGTACCATGACATTTGCATCTTTGAAGCTAATGTGCCCAAAACAAGGTTTTGGATGTACATGGGTCATTATCAATCCCCTGTTGTTTATTTTTGGCTAAGAAACTCCATGACAATCTTCCAAGGATAAATGAAGCGAACGTTCACCAAGGAACTTGGTTAGTTTGTCTCGGTTTGACCAGGAGGATACTCTAGTTTTCACTACATCAATGGAAGAGAAATGTAAAACTTCTACACATAGTCCTTACAACCCTTTGAGTTCATGTTTTTTGTGAAAACTCGAGTGAGTGCAAGATTGCAAGACACGAAAAAGAATACCTTGTACACATAGTCGGCAAGGATGGTATTCATGGCTACACACAAAAGGTCTCAGCGGTCGTGGATTGGCCACACGAAGAAAATTTTGGAAAATTTACGTCTTTCCTTGACCTTGTAATTTATTCTTAATGGTTGATGCAAGTGTGTTTGACCTGTGTAGCTTGACTGACGAAGCTGGCCCAAGAAGACGTGAAATGAGAGTGGACTCTAGACCACGGGAACACACTTCTTAGATTCAGGGTACACCTATCCACAGTGCTGGTTTTAGCCCCTTCAAATTCATTGCAACCATGGGAGGTGCGATTGATGCGTTGGTAGTATGACTTAGAGCAGTCCTTGTGTAGAATGGTCGTCCAATTGGGTATGAGGGCTGGAAGCTCATCCTCCCAGAGATGCGATACATGACTTGTGATCAGGAGCTCCTCCCTATGGTACATGCTTTCAATATGTGATTTTGCTATCCCCCTCAGAGCTGGGCATGGAGGTTGTGAACGGCCATAATCCATTAGTGGGATTCCAAACGCAATTCAACATGTCAAGACAACTGGCGTGTTAGAGAAAAATCATGAACCGATTATCGTTCGCGTGTGAATATCGGCAAGTATACACGTAGATGGTCGATCCATAATGGCGACAATTCGTGATAACAACAGCAACCACTAAATGTGGTTGTTGTTAGTGTTAGTGGTTGCAACCACTAAATGTGTAAATCATTTGTCGGTATCTGCTAACATTTAGTCTATCTCAATCGGAGATAGTTACAATGGGGAGCCGTGGTACTTCACAATACCTTCAAAGAAACGACGAGCGGTCTCCTACGCGTGACAAGGGGCACCACCTAAACACATAAATTGTGAACAAAATCCAAGATTCACGGATATTGACCACAGGAGGTTGGGGATGTCCAACATGATTCTCGCACGAACGATCTAGCCTTAAGGGGGGAAGCTACTAGGCAGGCTCAACGAGAAGCTTTGGCTTGGGTTAAAGTGATGGGCACATGTTCACGTTAGCTGGTGATTGTCATTAATTTTTTCTCATAGTGTTGACGTCTCACTCTCTCACACTCTTGCTTTGTTTGGTATGAACTGGGACAGTTTAGAAAAAATAGGGAGGGATGTAGTCGAAGGGCCGATTTGGCTCTCAGACCTCGTGATAGTAAGGGGGTGGTCTGTAACCCACCCTAGTTAAAATAGCAGCAAGCTAGTGTCCAACCACTCATTGGCTGCCGCTCGGCCAGTAATGAGTTGGCTGGATGGCCACCGGGGCTCTGGCGATGGGCTAGTCACCCGCTTGCTACCTGCTGGCCGCAGATCGAGCTTGTGGCTGGATAGACAACTAAGAGGCTACAAGGGTCTCAAAGGGGAGGCGTGTGGAATTGTGCTCTCGTCCTTGCTTTCCCTCTTGATAGTGAGAGAGAGCAAGGGCGAGGGATATAGTAAGAGCAAGTGAGAGTGTTACATGAGAAAAGTCCGCGCAAAACTGCTTCTTGTACCTCGCATAGACGATTTTACACAGGGGCACTATAAAGAAAGGCAAAGTTTAAGCCTAGTACAAAGGTCAAGCTTGTAAACAAGAAAACTTGTGCAAACTCACCACTTTGGGATAATACCCCCTCGTTTTGGATTCAACACGAGTAAAAAGGACATGGGCCTCGGAAGACTCAAAATTGTTGTCTCCTGACATGGGTTGTTGGAGGGAACGACCTCTGTAGGGAGCTCTTGATGCCATTTTGCGAAGTGCGTCGACAATCTCCCTGCTAGAGCTGGAGACACACCCATTACACATTAATAGGGCTAGAAGACCAAGGTAACCTGGTAATTGACATCCAGTGTAGGACATGTTTAACATCTGGGAGGAAACACACTAAAAGACATAAGCAACTATGAAACAAGCAACAAACAATCATCTCAGTGGCGATTTGTTCAACACTAGCAACTACATCCTTCTCAGCTTGACAAACAACAAACTTCGGGGACAAGATGTTGCAAAGCTTGATGTTTGAGCCCGTTTGAGATCGAGTGAATATAAACTCTTGTCTTTACTTGAGTTGGCCTACCGAATAAAACGACGATCCACCTTGTGTTCAACAAGCAAGCTTAAGGACAAAGAGGACCATAGTAATACGTTCCTTGGCTAAAACGTTGCTCTTGCGCCTCAAGTATATGTAGACGGACATATAGAGTATGTGATTGAAGACATCCCGGAACATCAAAGCTGTGGAAAAACAACAGAGTATCCAGTAAAGTGGCACAGTGATGGTGCCACGGACTGAAGTGGGACTCCTACGATGACTTACGAGATATTGATAACTTGATTGACGGCTACTAAAGGCATCATCAACCTACGGTTAAAACACGCCTGAGCGTTGGGAGTGAAAAGGGGCGGGTGTCACATCCAAGACGTACACAAATCCATAAACTTTGTGAGTTGGCATTTCTGTTCCTCCATTAATGGCGTAGCGCATGCTGACCTACGGATTATTACACCCTTTGGTCGAGGGCGTTTTGGCCACGTGCACCGACCTTTGGTGTTTCACTTCTGAAAGTGTTGACACATTCAACCATAGTCCAAAAGGGTCAACAATGGTATCGTGAATCGTACCGATGTTTCGATAATGTTGGGTCGACTTGATATTCTTGAAACCCCTCAACATTTTGGCGAATGTTCTCAAAGCGACCACTCACAATGCTACGTAGCATGCGTTGCTCTGCTTGAGAACCCAAGACCCAACATATGCCTCAGTGTGATTCTCGCTAATGTGTATGTGCACCTGACTAGTTCGAAACTTGTCATTAAAGTACGATTAGTGTTGAATACAAGCGATCAAGTCGCCCTGATTCTTTGAATCTTTTGCTCCGCATCTCATCCCTTTGAACCACCCACGTCACGCTTGGCATAACACACTAAGGGGGAGTTTGGACTGCTAAGAATTGGGTTTGACGGTTGCACAACACATCGACCATGGAAGTTGGTGAGAGAATGCATTCTGCATGAACAAGAGTGGATATCAAATAGCATTGAGTCGCTCATGCGGTGCTCCATCTCTAGTCAACCTCATTCCCTGGAGTAACTGTCCACCAAAGCTTAGAAAATGGCATCTTTCAGCGGTCAAAATGCATGACACCAAGAACTTGAGGCTAAATGCTGAGCAATTAGAACAGAGCCTACAATAAGTTTGTAAAGGTGAGCAATTTGTCTTGTGGTCATTTTGCATGAACATTTGTTTTGTTCTCTTCTGGCTACCGAGAAGTGAAGCTATGTGCGGCTCGAGGGTCTTGGTGGTTAACCACGGCATTCTTTTTTGAAGGTTGTGAAGCCGCTTATGTGAGGGGTTACGCAACCTCTCTTTATTTTTCATTCGACGCTGGACAATTGGCTGCTGATGTGGAGTGTTTTTGTTCTCTAGCAACAGAACACATCAAAGAGTTGTTATTTCGGCAGTGATGAATTGAGGTTAAGAATGAAAAAGGATCGACACTTGATTGCGAAGATAGTGAAGAGCCAACCTCAGTTCACAACCCCATTCCCTTAAAACATGTGGACGGTGGAATGAGCGCAATTATGCAGTCATTGCTCGAATTGTATGATGACGGAGCTAAATTCGAAATTTAAGAAATTTGAGCGCCATGAAAGCGACGGCCACTGCGCATCAGTCAACCCTCGTTGGTTTTCAAAAGTTTATAGTCAAGTTGTGAAATCTGCGTGGAAACCACCTCCCCAAGCCATGACAGCGAGAACGAGAAGATGGAGTGTTCTGTAACTTTTTGTCCATCTGTAAACTCTGCTGTTAACCTTCTGGCAGCAAGCCGGCACTTGTCTTTCACTGCACAATCTGACACGTTAGTGCTTGTCTGTGTAAGTGTATCGTGACGTCATCTAGCCGCACATAGTTTCACTTTTCGGCAGCCAGAAGAGAACAAACCATTGTCACATGTTGACAAGAAATATTTGATGTGGCATTATCCTGCTTCATGACCCGACCGACTAGTAGGGCGTCTTTGGATCGCGTCGCATGGACCTTGACCTCGCAACCTATGCGGCATCGAGTTCAGTGAACTGACTACGAGTGTGACTCTTGAGGTCGTGCGTCCGGTGGCTGTCCTCATGTTTTGCGTGGACTCGATCGCGGCACGGGGAAGCCTCCCGGACTTTGACCTTCTACTATGAAAAGCCGTCTCCATAAATACAAAAGTGACCAAACAAACCCTATTATTTCCACGCCCACTTGTTGTATGCGCCATGGTACCTAAATCGTTGTGATCGAATCTAAATTTGACTGATCGCGTCGTTCGATGTCTTTATCGTGAGGCGGTTTCCTGACGGATGAGGGACTATTGTTTCATATTTTTTCAGCACTGAAGTTCATAAAGATGCATGATTGGTCAGATGACTAGCTGTAAGAGTCATTTTATGCCATTGTGGTCAATAGTTCTTCTTGCTCCATCGGCACATAGTGTATTAACGTTGCCTTCTGTTCGAGCTACAATATGACGTGTTTTATCTCACTAAACGTAAAGGATCGATGACGCGTTGTATTAAATAAACATCTCGGCAGTGATTTGAATCTTGACTGGGGGTCGCATTTGCTCTATGGAAATAACTTCACCAGAAAAAATAGGTCTTTCCAATTGTGAAGACAAAAGCTACCACCCCCATTGTTCTATTCCCAAGCAGACAAACTACGACATTTGGCGGATCGAGACACTTACTGTTTCGCTTTGCCAAACGCGCAGTATCAGGAATGTGCTGATTGTCTCCGGTTGATGTATTTCCGTCGTACTTTCCGATTGCTCACATGTCTTTCTCAAATGATTTTCTTCAGAAATTGTACAGCGCACAACACGAATCCACACTCGAGAAATAAGCTCTGGAAAGAGCCGTAACATTGAGAAACTGTGAAAAGTGACGCAGACCTGAACGCTTCAATGTGCAATCGACAACGTTCTGCCCGGGTTGAAGCATTCAATAAACATTTCTTTCTCAAATGACACAGGCAAAACCACTTTACGTCGCCTACGAAGGCAACGTTAAAACTGAAATTTTACAATACACACCTGTGTCTGAAGGCGAACAGAGACGGAACGGCTCGTGGAGTTTCATAACATCATCGTACAAATGTCGTCCATTCTTTGACCCTAAATCAGGCAAAATTGAAGCTCGCATTCAATGAATCTCTATAAACCTTTCACGAATAATCGTATTGCACCTTAGAAAGTAGAGCAAAAAACTTTAATTCAGTAATCTCGTGTGAAAAAACCTCTCAAGCCGGGCAAATTTGACTCAAGTAGACCTAGCATTTGAAAACAAAAAAAAAACACGTTTGGAGCATGGACGTTTCAATGATAGCAATGTTTGACTGACTAACAAAGTTCACAATTGAGATAAGAACAAAAAATATGTACACAAGGAAAGAACAACGGATAAAAAAATAAATACATGACATGTAGAATGGAAATGGCTAATTGTGCATTCTAGGAAAACTAAAGATATAGCATTCAAACCACATACGGTACTCCAAAGTGATTTGTTTGTTAACAATAATATAAGGGTGCTTCCAATATTCATTTATCACATTGCACTAAAATTGAACAAAATCATGTTCAAACGTTACCATGATTTTGCTATCATGAAAGTTCTTGGAAATTAAACATCCTGCGTACGCTATCACTTCAGTCGTTCAAAGTGGCAGACGTCACAAATCTCATCATTCAAATGTGTGCGCTCTCAAGGCACACATGTTAACATGCACAAAAGTATTCCTTGGCACGATAAATATCAATTCATTTTTGGTCGGGCCGCTGGCGAGTGGACAACCCCCCTACAAATTTTACTCCATGCGACGAAAAAGCAGATCACTTGATCGGAAGCCACCATGTCACTCCTCTCCAATTTCTTCTCACGCGTCTCCCACGATCACAAAAACATTCGATGTGCACTCAAAGGTTTGAAACCTATTTTAAAGCCACGGTGTAGTGCAAGTCTTCAACATCAAATTGTAGTGCTTCCACCGTCCGTAACACCATTCATCATCACAGTATCAATCCCTACCAAAAAGTCAACAGAGCATGTGTCCATAATCAGATCCATCAAGAAAGAGAACCCTTCCAAGATACCTTGCATTTTCCAATCAAGAAACATAGGCAAAGACCTCGTCTATGATGCTCCAATCCAATTATCTACACTCCCAAAGATGAGGCCGAGGACGCGCATGCCGTAGTCTTTGGCGACATCAACATCATTCAAATTACAGTGGTTTTCACAAATGATAACCACGAACCAATTGATGGAAAAAGGAGGATCGTGGCTACGTTCCGTAACAAACTAAAGAAATATTAACAAGAAAGATATGATTGAGACAAAAAATCAGAAGTAGAATCTATAATATCTCAACCCCTCACTTCATCCTTCACCACCACCATATCTGAGTCCTCCATCCACTTGTCTACACTTAGATACATTTGAAGGGAAATCATTTCACATCTGTATTTGAGATGAAAGATAATTGTAAAACACCTGACGAAACATTTAGACGATGTCTTAAAGAAGTACAGCCATGCCCAATTGGAAACTTATTAAACCCAATTCTTGTTATAGTGGGGCAATCGAATGCAAGTGAGAGGGTTGGCACATCTTAGGAGAACTCAACATCTATTTTTTTGGCTTTCTACCGAAATCTTCTAATGCCACGGAACTCAATGTTTGCCTAAATGTGAAATTCTCCATATCCATGTGAAAATGCTGGTGATAACTAAGAGGTAATATGTTTTTGAGTAGTCTAAAAAACAAGCTAATGTAAAATAGGAAAGAAAAAAATAGTCAAGTAAGAAAACTTTCATAAGAAAATAATTTTCGAATTAATCAACTATAAAGGCACCTCTTGATTTACATATCTTCCATCATATTATAAAAAACAAAAATAATGAAAAACTTGAAAGTTTTAAATGTTTTGTGTACACCAATCATATCAAATGAATGTTGAACTTTAAAATTTGTGCACAAATGACATGTTTTTAAATTTGAAGGATATCATCTCAAAAGTTTGATTTATCAAGACCAAGAAAAGTATTTCAATTAATCAATTCATTTCAAAGATGTGTTTTTTTCCTTTGACATGCTCATGGTAGAAAAATAAAAAGGGCTAGATTCATTATTACGTAATCAATGATGGGAAGACATCAAAATTTACTTAAAAAATTATAATTTTACTGATTGTGCCATGGAATGGTGTTAAAAATGCATTCAAAACATCAATCTTGATTTTCAAGCGCATAGAAACATAAGAAGATATATTCTGAAGTAAGATTTCTACACCGATGTTCAAGGTTTATTTCTAATTAAACAACTTCATAAAAAGAATTTTTCTTCTCTGAAATAGTTATGAATCAATGTAAGTTAACATTATGATTAAAAACACTAATTATTTGGAGAAAATAAGAAAATCAAGGAGTTATACAAGAAGGTGAACACTCGAATTAGGATGGTGTGTACGAGATGGAATACAGGAGTAAACGTGACTTTGCTTTTGGACAAAACGTTGAAATCAAAATTTGAAATCTATAAGGAAACATATCTTAATTTTGTAGTACATCACGTGAAATATGGATGATTAAACAAAACTATGTCATGAGGAAACACTAAAATGTATTTTATCTCTAGTAAGCTTTAATTCACTTGGTTGTTTAAGACAAAAAATCCCATAACATTCATTAGATAATAATATTCTTATTTCAAGCATGATTGTGAAAGGTGGTAAAACTTTCTTATTTGAAACGTCTCAGAAACATAATATAAAGATATGGTGAGAGTAAATTCAGAATCCAAAAATCCAAGTTCTCGCCTAAACATGCAAAAGTGAACTATTATTGTATCCATTCTTTCAGTTTATCATTTCATTATGGGAGGAATCATTTAGTGTAGTTAAGAGATATTTACCTTCCTCATCATACTGTTGAAGAATAAAAATTTCAATATATCTGACCAACCATTAACAAGCTATCACGTGTTTAATCAATTTCTGAATGGCTTGTTGGCTATGAAATCACAGATAAAATGGTCACTTAGTAGATCAATTGTGATTCATCTTTTGCATGGAGGCCATGATTTGAAGGGTTTTGTAGCTAAGGAACGTGCTCATTCACCATTTGAAATCAATTCATCTAATATACAAAAGGAGGGAAAGAAGACCATATAGAATCATAGAGAAAGAGACATATTTAGAGG
>SZWC01031704.1:0-14310 GCA_023375785.1 Penium margaritaceum | reverse complement strand
GGGGGGGGGGGGGGGGGGTTGCCTATGGTTCGCATGGGGGATCCGAGACTCCACATGCTTTGAAAGGGAACCTGTTTGGCCTCGCTACCGCGCGGCCAAGCAGGAGCCCGCGCAAAAATTAAACACTAAACCCCGAATGTAATTCGTGGTTGAGTTTGACTACGGTTTGAATGGAAAATCTATAAAAAATTATGAGTAAGAAAAAGAAACAAAAACTTTGCGTCTCCGCTCGAACTCAAAAACAGGCGTTTTTGCTCAATCGCGATCGAGCAATGAGCTCTTCCTCTCTTTTTTTTTCGTGACACAAACCCCCTGTTTTGATTTAGTGTTTTATTTTTTGTACGAGCTCCGCCCGCACAAAACATACAAAACCATAAATCAAACTAGGGAGTTTGCGTGTCAAAAAAAAAGACAAAGAGCTCATTGCTCGATCGCGATTCTCGCATGGGAGCGAGAATTGCGAGGGGGGTCGACATTTGAGTACAAACATGTATACTTGAATATGCTGAGGTACATGTATATCAATATGTACACCTATATGAATTCTTATATCAAAATAAGTGCCTGCTCTTATAAAACAATGTATTCACTTTCATCTATGTATAAATATACATGATTAAAACATATTTTGTAAGCAATATGTAGATTTTCATCTACATTCAAATATGTTTATGTTGATCTAAACTATCATTCGTATGTTCATCAATTTATGAATAAACTTTTATCTTTATCACTACATGTTAATGATTGTATTCATTTTTTAGCATGTATCTATTTTTTTGAGCCAAAATAATATTTAAACTCATTTCAAAATAAATACATGTACATATGTCTAAGTTATGTTCCATATATCTTGAATCATATTTGTATGCACAATTTTTCCCCATCTGTATTTGCATTAATAACCATACATTCATGTATGGTCTTCATTTAAACTTATATTGTTCACTTAAATCATGTCAATATACATATTCATCTATGTCTAGATCTATTTCTATGTCTACATTCATATCTACATGTATATCCATAAATATCTCTCTCAATTTCAATAAGTGAATCTGAATCCATGTCAAAATCTTGTTCTATGCTTCTATACCTATATCTCTATCATTTTTAGTTATACTTGTACCTTCTCTAATGTTTTATCACGTAACAAATTTAAACTTTTACTCTTCTTTTTTATACTAAGTTTAAACCTTCAAAAGATTTATCACTTTTAAACCGTATTCCATTTATCAGAAGCTTTATTCAATAATGAAAAGGTCTCAAAAATTGTTTGAGTAAAATCTAGGAAAATGTTTATATCAATTATCCTTTTTTTTCTTACCCTCGTATTCCTTCTTTATTCTTGATGCGCTTATGTTTGATTCTGCATTTTTCTTTAAGATTTCCATTCCCTTCCCTCTATTCTTCATGTACACATGCTTTGCCACTAAATGATGTTGGAGTGAAGAAATAACTGCGCTAGATTCTAGCTTTAGCATGGAAAGTTTGCGTTCACTTTTGAACAAGTCAACGTGAAGGTAACAATTTTACACTGATTCAACAAGAAATCTTCTTGTGTAGAAATTCCACTTTACCAAGCCAATTTATTCCTCTTTTTAGTTCCTCAACAGCGTGTTCAAGCCCTTTACGTGTGCAAACTGTTTGCTTTGTCCAATAAAGGTGGGACTACCTTGGCCAACTAAATGGAGTGATGTCCAAGGTTCAACAACTTGGCAACTTCCTCATACGAAGTAATCTTGGAAATTACAAAGTCTCTGTGGTTTGCGTGAGCTACTATACAAGCATCTACGATATCATCTAGCTCACATACAACCTCTTCGAAGATTTATTACGTCATAATCGTCTCTTCATAAGTTAGACGACATAGTAGTACATCAATGTTTGGGAACGTCAAAACTGCCACCTTGAGTGGAATAGTCAAACCGCTATAACCACTAACACAACGTGCATCACTATAAAAGGGAGCATCGATTTTGGCATCTTTGACCAATTCTAATCTCTCTAGTTTTGTAGGACCTGCATCAAGTGTTATGCACATCTTTGAGTCGCTTGGTCTCTGTACCAGAACCGGACCTTCGTGATACTTGAATTTCATGAAGGTTCCCTATGACGCCTCACAGACTCTAGCACAATTCTTTTACTGTGGAAAAGAGCTCTCGTGACATCCTCAAGTCCTCTCAACCCAAAAAATAGTCAACATGCCAAAACACTCGTTCAAATGCTTGACTACAAAGATGTTGCGCATACTTTGGGCGAGGCTCTCTAAGGTTTTTGTTGCTGAGCTATTCAAACTGTTATGGATTTTCTACATAGTAGTATTGTACTTCTTATTCTTGTAATACAATAAGAGCTTTGCATTCATCTCATAGCAGTTATAAAAACATTTCTTGGCACATCATAGGTCTTGGCATAACAAAGAGGCCAACCAAGCCTTTGTGTGGTCGTTCAAAAATTCTTCTAAAGGATTGTGCATTTCAACCATGCTTATATTGGCAAGCATTTCTTGACTCGCCAATGTCAAAATGAATGCACGGCTCCACTAACAGATTGTTTTCCAAATTCTTTGCATCACTAGTAATAGAACTTTGCAAGGCATTGCTCGTGTCTTGTCTCAAGAACCTCGTATCGCTCATGTGTTTTATCGCTTTCTTAAAAAATAAGAGGTTTAAGAGTGTGAACCGCCTAAGTGCTCTCATCACTTGGTCCCAAATTGTTCATGTTGGCTAAGGAGTGCTTATCAAAAACTTGCTCATTCTAACTACTATCTCGTTTCAACTTTGAAGGTCCCTGTTTCCTTGCCAATTGACATCGGTCAGCTAAATTCTCTTCCACGTCAAGGTGATGTGACCAAGTTGAAACGCATGTCCAAACTATAAATGCTTTAACTACATCACGGTTTCCATGGGCTCTCAGCTAAGTCCTCGCACTTATGGATAGGAGATTTTGTTTAAAAAAAACCTAACTCCTCAAACCCAACAAATAACAAAAGAAAGGTAAGTTGGATATGGAAATTTGACCATTTCCACTCAATTCCTTTTGCGAAGAACACCCTCTATTAAGAACCAAACAGAGATTTTAACTACTGAAAAACTCCTTTAAAGCAATGGCATGGATAGCACAAGAATTCTTTCCCATTGAGGTTGATACAACCTTCCAACAGTCATTGTTTGCACAGCAAAAGTGGTAGCACCAAGTTCGAGGTTCTTTACTACTTGTACATGGATCTTGGTGCCCAGCAAGACAGCATGTTCACAAGAGAGAATTGTAATCTTTTGATTGTTAGTACAAAGTACAAAGTACAAGTATTTGTGTGCACACACCTATGTACAGAGCACTGAGTTGCATGGCATCCAAGAAGGGAGAATACTTCCTAGGCCTTCAAGGCTCTCAACACAAGGCACTTTGGCACTGCCACCATCTTGAACGTAGTCTGGCCTCCAGGTAGTCAGGTGTCCTCCACCTAAGCTGGCAGGAAAAGGCAGTCTCATACAAGTCTTCAGAGAAAGCTTTAGTAGAGTCTTGACTTGGGCATTGTGGTGAGCACTCTAGTAGTCAAGGATATCATGATGATAGAGAAGCTCAAGTCTGAAGCTCTGAAAGTACTAAGGCTGTTCTATCTGGGAGAGTTGATTAATGAGGTGTGCCAGAGCCGTCGTCTTAGATACATGTGGTCCTGGCAAGTTGATCGCCTTTGAGGAGAAGCTTCCTCATGTGTGGTGGCAACGATCACCTCTTGACTTTGCAGATACAAAACTTCCTTCCTTCCTTCCAGGAAGAAGCAGGAAGCTTCTTCTTGCTTTGTGATGTTACTTGGTGCCAGAGACAGCTCTACGGAAACTTCCTGATGAAGGAAGCTTCATCCAAATTCAAGGTGAAGGTTCTTCATCAAGTAGCTTCCTTCAGAAAATATCGTTCTACACCGTTGATTATGTTGAACAGGTTGATGTAGATTTGTAGATCCTTCTGTGTGCTAAAGATGATGTAGTAGATGTTGTTCTCTAACCGTGGTGCATGGATGCTAGGCAGGGACAAGTAATCCTGCCTTGTGTGCTTATGCAGCACGATGCACTAAGTATCCTGCTATCTCCCTAAGAGTTGACAAAGGGCATGCACTACCTCGTGTGCATGCCTGCATACTATTAACAGTCCAAGCCCTTTTGCCTCCAAGGGATGGGACACCAGAGAAATATCTGGTTAAGGCTGAAGAAGATTTTGAGCCAAAATTAACGCAAAAAAAGGGTACGGTGAAATTTTTACTCCTTGTATGGTCCTCTCATTACACTAGCAACTCCACTAGTACGGGTTAGTAAACCATTGTAGTAATTGAACACTCAAACATTCCCCATAAATTGGTACGCCTGGTGAAACGGCTCCATGTCACGGTTGCTGATCTTTAAAAAATTCCTCGAGCGACTCCGAAAAGTCTTCGAAAAAGAATTGGAGCAGAGCCATGTTCGCGGTGAAATTTTGAGGGAGAAAGAAATCGATGTCGTCTTCGGGAGCAAAGAGAAACATTCTCTCATTGTTTTGGGTCCCAGCAATGTAACTGGGACTCGTTGACTTAAGGTGCCGTTGGACTTGTCTTGGTCGTGTCACAAGAAAAGAAAAATGCTCGATCAAGTTCGGGCCACTCCAAAATATTGGTTATGTCTTGTGGAAGCATTTTTGCCAATGGGCCTTGCCTATGAGGCTCAACATGTGCCTCAAAACACTTTTTCTAATGCCTTCCTTTGTCCAGCTCCTTCTGAGTTTGCAACACATGTTCCTAACTTAGAAAAGGTCTTTCTGGGCTGCCCCCTGAGCTAGAAGCTGCAAGTACCGTACAAATGTCGCTTGAGGGGTCGTGAGAGTCTTGCTCCTCATGCCCAGTCGCTCATTTGAGTTTCTTCTCAGTCAGAGCCGAGGAACAGTTTGTTACTGCTTGGCTGACCCGTTTCAGTCCCGTCCGTACGCGGGTTGACGACTGAGCTCGATAGTCTTGGATAGATAGATAGATAGATTATTATGTTTATCGTCGCTACCCCTCCACGGGGAATGGACGGTGGCACAGAGCCACATGTGACAGTGAGAGTCAGGAGGGACATCCACACACGACAAACATGGAGAGGGGCATGCATGTGCCCACTGTCAAGTGTAAAGAAGCACACAGGGGTCAAAGCAAATGAAGTCCTAGCGAGATTCTGAGGGGGGGAGGGACTGAGCACATGAGGGCAATAAGAGCGACATGCCAATGGTGGCCAAAGAGGCCTAGTAACGGCATATCACAAATACCGAGCTCAGCTGCGCGGCGGCCAGAAGGCTGCTACATGCTGCGAGCTCGCTCCATACAAATCCACCATATTGATTGAATAGCGGCTGTCATCCTGGGCTGCAGATGCTGAGGATGTGGCGTTGGCGCGGGGGAGGGGGAGCACGGGGTCGATGCGGGTAACCCAGTGTCTGCTNGGCTGGATGTACGAAGCTGCCAGAGGGCACGCGCGTGGAAGGAGGGCATGGGAAGAGAAAGGTAGGGGGGTAGGCCAGGGGAGCGAGGTACCACAGTCTGGTAAAATAGGAGAGCCTTGGGGGTATCAGTAGTGCGGGTAGTGCTGGCGATTGGTTGCACGGGGGGGTTGGCGGTGGACAGTGTGGAAGCTGGGCTCCAACGAAGAGGTCGCAGGTGGACAAGTCCACGGAATCCGGGGCGTGCCGTCGAAAATCGCTGGCAAGTAGGGCCCGTTCAGCAAAATACTGCGTGCATGCTGCTTGCATGTAAGTGTGGGGGATGTTGATTTTGTCACAAAGTTGAGTAGGCAACAGGCAAAGATCCTATCCATAGATGATGCGTCCATGTTGTTTGCATTCTTTGTATGTCCGCTGACTATGTCACTTTTTGTTTGAGAAAAAGGAACCGATCCAACGCATTTACGCCCAATGGTACCGCTTACGCAGTGCTTGACCGCGGCAGCGAGCGTTGTTATCAATGGCGCGTTCGCTCCCCTCCTTTCTTGTTCGTTGGCTCGTGCTGACGTCAGCATCGAGCTAGCTAGTGGGCTCGCCTGCTTACTCTTTTGTGCTACTACTTGCTGGCTCGCTCGCTTGCCCGCTTGCTGGCTCGCTCGCTTGCCTACTTGTTGGCTTGCTTGCTTGCCTGCTTGCTAGTCTGCTTGCTCACTTTGCGGTGGTTGCACCTGCGCAAATTGTCGCGAGTGGTTGAGCAAGTTACCAACTGCTTCAATTCGTTCTCATCATGCAGCTGCGAAGGTGGCGAGTGGGCCAACTACCAAAGCTGCGACTAGCGCAAATTCGCCTGTGCAACCTGTTTTTCCTTTTTAGGCAAACTCGGTTGTTGTCAATATTTCTTCATGAAAGCTATTGCAAGTTTCCACCGGAACAATGATTTTAGCGTTTTGGTGGGAGCTAATGCTGCGACAAAAGAGCGACCTGTCAAAGGTGCTGCCATGAGCACAATTTTTTTCGAAACTACTGTTTGGAGATTGTGTTCACCTCCAGGAGGAAAATCTGCTACCGGTGCTTTTGTGCTGAGATGTAGCCCTCTCCAAAAATCTTGTCTTGCGCTTTTACACTTGACAGGTTCACCAAAACTGTCATGTGGGTTGTGGTTGCCTTGGCGAGACCTGGAAGGAGAGTTGGCCGATTGGCTTGTAGGGAAATGAGGTATGCCAACTCCATTCTCGGCTGCAGATTTTACGTCTGAAATTCCCCTTTAGCTCTTTCTCCTTTGTATGCTTCCTCTTGTCATGTTTGTGTGCACCATGAAGTCCTAAAGCCCATTTGCACGATGCAAGAGGCATCCATGGCGTGGATTCAGCTTTTTGTCTTCCACGTCTTGTTCTCCTTACAATTATTCAAGTCACACTATAAGAATGCCCTTGCCGTGAGTCCGCATTGCAGCATGCATCTATAAAGGATGTCTTTAGGGACACTTTTTCTCAAACAGTCAGCAGCTTGCATTTTTCTTCGAACATGCACAAGCTTCATTGTCTTGTCTTGTACATTGGATCAAATCCAATGACCTTGAATGTGGATGTGCTTGGTTTGACCCTGAAATCTTGTAGAGTTAGCGAGGTCAATCGCTGAGCTGTTGTCGACAAAACCTTCAGTTGGCTTCTTTTGTGGAAACCCGATGTCGTCAAGGAGGTTGCACAGGTAGGTAACCTCGTGAGCGGCTATAGTAGCTTCCACATACTCGGCTTGTGCTGAACTGAGAGTGATGATGCTTTGTCGCTTGCTCATCCATGAGACAGCTCCTCCACCAAGAAGACACACAAAACTGATGTTGTTGCGTCACGCCTCTTGAGTTCCTCCACAGTCAGCATCCACGTAGCAACGGAGCTCAAGATCACCCGAGGTTCCAAAGCAAAGACTTGCATTGCTTGTGGTCTTCAGGTAGCCAAGGGCCTGATCAAGCTCCTTGTAGGCCGCTTCTTCACATGTTTCATTGCCGCGTGCCAAGTTGCTAACAACAAACTATAGGTCTGGACGCGTGCAGCTTGTAGCATGCATGCATGAACTAATTTTGCTCTGGTAGTGTGTTTCACTCCTCCCCCTAGGTCCCTCATGGAGAAGTTGTAGTCGACTTAAAGGAGTAGGCACGTGCTTGTAAGACACATTGAAGCATTCACAGACTTTGGTAGAGTACGACTGTTAGCTCAGCATAAGCGTCCGTGTTCTGCGATCGCGTTTGATGTTCATGCCAAGATAATATTCAAAACTTGGCATGAGGGTCACATTGACCTCTTTTGCGATGGCAGAAGCTTTGTCTTTGATGAATTGTGCCAATGGGCCGATGATGAGGATGTCGTCAACGTAGACCAGTGCATAGATATCTTGCTGCTTGTTTCGTGAAGGACGATGGAGGAATAGACAGCCATTGTTGGCTGATGGAAGAAAGTCAAGGGATTCTAGGAGGCTTTGAGGCTTCCGGTACCACAAAAGTGAACTCCACTTGAGTCCATACAAGCTCTTCACCAGCATGCACACTCTTCCACTTCCAGCATTGAGCCTTCTGGATGCCTCATGAACACCATTGTGTCCATCTCCCCGTGAAGAAATGCTTTCTTCACATCCAGTTGCTGCACCTCATAGTCTTACACTGTTGCTATTGTAAACAAATGTGTGCTATGGTGTAGCGACTCACTATGATATAGGTGTCAAAGAAATCCATTCCCTCCACTTGTGAAAATTCTTTCTCCACCAAACATGCTTCAAACTTGTCGATACTCCCATCAGATGTTTTTAATTTAGAAAAACCATTTGACGCCAACAGGTCGTGAAGCAAAAGGCATCTAAACAAGCTCCCACGTGTTTTGGTCCATGAGGTTATTGTATTTTGCATCCAATGCAACTTTCTAGTCTGCTACATTCTCTCCGTTAAGAGCCTCCTTGAGCGTCTTTGGGTCAAGTGGGAGATCCTTCATTGATGTGAACACAACACATAAATGAGTTGTGGTTAACTCAGTGAGAATATCACTGTCCTCCTTGAAGACACAACATGCTGTTATGGCGACGTTATTCTCTGCTTCACTCTCTCCTACTCTCTGTTGCTCCAACTGCTGCTACAGGAGGCGTGTGAAACACCACTCGTGGACTCCCCTTGGCATCTCATGCTTTCGCTTCGCCTTCGCACCATTCTCCAGACCCACCATCTCAGCTTTGTGATCAAGTACTTTGACGAAATGGTGGTCTCTAGAGACGTGTGCCAGATCGTCTCTGTGGAGGGGCTCACTTGTTCTCACTACCTCTTTTGTCGCATGATCCAGATTAAGAAGGGTGAGTGGTTCTAGATCTGCATCTGCTTCCTTCAGTGATTGGTTCTAGGAGTCGTAGAAGGTTTGTAGTAAGTGAGGTGCAGTTTTGTGCTTCTGCTCCCATGTCTACCATGTGAGCTTTTTGAAAAAGATGGCGTCGCAGCTGATTGTGATCCGTTGTGAATCCACATCATAGAACTCCGAACCCTTCATGGTAGGACATTGTTTAAGGAAAATTCCCCATGACGCTTTGTCTGCTAGCTTCTTGCGGCGCTCCTTAGGTCCAAAAATAGTGCCATACAGCCAAAGATCCCAAGCATGGTGATATGAGGCTTCTCACCGTGTTGGGCCTAGAATGGTGTCATCTCTAGAAGTGACATATGGGGTACGTGGTTGCGCACCCAGACTGCTTGCCTCAAGGCATACGGGCACTTAGAACCTAGAAGCATTGACTTTAACGTCGCTTGCATCGTGCAATATGCCCTCTCAGCCATGCGATTTTGCTGTGGCGTGTAAGCTGCTAACAACTGTTACACAATCCCTATGTCCTCATGTCGAGACATGAACTTAACGCTCCTGCTCTCCCTTGCACCATCAAAACGTAACACATGTAACTTCTTGTTTCTATGCCTGTCCACCATTGCTAGCCACTTAAAGAAGTATGTAGAAGCTTCATCCCTTAAACATAGTGCGTAGCTACAACCAAATCGATTTGCGTTGAGACAAACAAGAGAAAGTAAAGATGACCCGAACTCATAGTGGTTGTAGGGAGTGGCCCACAGATGTCCATGTGGCTGGAGGAAACATGTGACGTGGTGGCTTTGCACACTTGGTGGCTTGAGGAAATATCTGATGTGGTAGCTTTGCACAAACGTTATCCTTTCATAGCGATGATACGTCCTTATCATCGTTGTCTTTGATGTCAAGGACGTACACTTGGGACTTCTTGTGCATTGAGTGCACAATCTGGTTACTGACGTGGTCGAGGCGTTTGTGCAAAATAGGTAGGTTTGCACAAGAGAGTTGGTGGAGACTAGTTACTTCGAAAGGAGATTTAGAGTCGCTTGAAACTGGTGCACTGAAATCCTGCTTGGTCATGTTGTGCGATAGCAGACGACCTTTGGTAAATGTTTTGCCCTCACGACTCTTCAAAGTGAATTGTTGTATGTTACTTACGATGCGTGCACCTTTCCTCCTCAATTGTCCGTGTGAGAGGAGGTTCACTACAGTCTTGGGCATGTAAAGTACGTCACCAAACTTGACTTCAGCACCCATGTACCAAGTCATAGTCATTTTTCCTTGTCCCAGTACTCGTACTCGCTTGTTGTTGGCCACTGTGACGAAGCCTTTTGCAAAAGGTAGGAGCTCTTCAAGGCATGACCTGTCGAATGTGATGTGCGCTGTGCATCCACTGTCAAGGTACCACACATAGGTAAAGCAAACCTATGTGTCGCATTGAGTTTCTGATAGTTGGAACACAAATTCTGTGTAGTCGTATGCCTTGCCTTTGCCTTCTTGCTTCTTATCAAGCTCCTTCCCCTTCTATTGAGTCTGCTTCTCCTTTCCACCATCTTCTCTTTCCCCCTTGCTTTCTCACTTGTTCCCATGGCTTGTCTCCGTCTCTTCTCTCATTGGCTTCAAACAATCTTTGGCTTTGTGTCCTTTCTTGTTACAATATGAGCACACTGTTGCTGGACATGAACCATCTTGCTGGCCGCTTGAGTTGTGCCTGTAGGAGTTTGGTTCTGAATAAGCGGTCCACTGGGATGAGGTTGACTTCCTCGTGGGTTTGCTTTTTCATTAGGGCTGAGTGGAGCAAACTGCTACGCCAATATCCTCGTAACTGGTGTTTGAGAATATTTGCTCTTTTCCTTTTTCTAAAAGCCGATCACGTTGTTCAGTGAGCAACGTCTTTTAGACATAACTTTCCTTCAGCTCTACTTTGTGCCTGAACTTTAGCACTTTCCGTACGTCATCCCGGTCTCCAGTTAGGTCATATAGGAGGGAAGTCACAAAGACAGGTTCTGAGACATGGGCATTGGTCACTGCGCGCTGATCGCAAAGTGTTTTTGCCTTGTTTATGTAGGATGCGATGTTGTCAAAGTTGTTGAGGCTGAAGTGTGATAGCTCGATTAGGAGGTGGGACTTGAAGGTGGAGTCGCCAGACATGTATGTCCTCAACATGTAGGACCATGCGTGACGTGTAGGTTCATTGGTGCCCTTGTACATCCGATTTCCTTGCTGGATGCGAGAGCTCAGCTGATTTTCTAGCACCATGTATGTAGCTTTGGTGTAGTACTTAAACTCTGCCACCACTTGTGGTGACAACCCTGGTGGTGAAGGAGAGTAGTACCCATCATAGAACTTCGTAAGGAAGTTGATCTAGGTGACTTGCTTAATCTTGTGCGCCCAGTGCTAGAAGTCTTCTCCTTTGAACATGGCGATAGAAAATTTGTGCAACTATAGTGATGTTGTAGATGGTGGCACATTTTCCTCTAGGAATTGAAAAGGCTTGCCTTGCGTTTCCACTTGAGGTCCTTGCGCGGGGTGCTACTACATGTTGATGACTCGATTTGGCTGGAACGTCGGCATCACTGTAGCTGCCGCAACTATTGTCCGTTGTACCACCTGAACTTTTGGCACAAATGGTTGATATGCCTACTGAACTAGTGCTATGGGAGGCATTAGAGGAGGTATTTAAGGCAGATGTGGAGCATCTACAAGGGAAGGTGGCACAACTTATGCCTGTGCAGGTGTGGCTAGTTGCATGACTGGTGGAGGATTTACTTGAGGTAATTTTGTAGATGAAGATTATGATGCTAGCTGCCACTACATCTGTTGATGATGCTAATGCTATTGTTGAATTTTTTTTTCTTGTTGCTCATGTTGATGCTACTGAAACTGTTGCTGAAACCAAGTCAGTCGTTCTTGAAGCAGAGCAATTTGTGTTGCTTGATCTCCTTATAAATGCTGCAACTACTGCGTTTGAGTAGCTTCTTCTACACGTGTGAGCTGGTCTTCCTGACATAAGAGCTCTTGTGCCCCAAATTGTTGCCTCAATACCTGTTTCTCAAGCTCCATAGGCTGTCGCGCTTCAGCTTCTTGTTGAGCCCAACGTTGCACCTCATCCGCCAAACGTAGAGCTTCTGCTACCTAGCGTGGTGCATGATCAACGACATGACGTCCTTGCTCCTGGCCCATGCATAAGCCATGCAAAACAGATTGATCATCAAGTGCAGGGGACCTCTCTCTCTGGCCCTCACCCTCCATCTTGCTTGATGATTATTTGACTTGTGCAGATACTTCCCCCCTAAAGGCTACTGGTGCTGCACCATAAAGGAAGAAGATCTACGTCTCCTCCTTGTATGGGGATAATGAAGTACCTTTTGAAAACACCACCTTTGCTCTGATACCATGTCAAAGTTTGCACAAAGGAAGTGGTAGTAGCAAGTTCTAGGTTCTTTGTTGCTTGTACATAGATCTTGGTGTTCAGCAAGATAGCATGTTCACAAGAGATAAATGTAATCTCTTGATTGATAGTACAAAGTACAAAGTGCAAGTATCAGTCTTCACATAGCTATTTGCAGAGCACTAAGCTGCGTGGCATCTTAGAAGGGACAATCCTTACTAGGCCTTCAAGGGTGTCTATGAAAGGGACTTAGGTACTGCCACTGTCTTCAAGGTAGTCCGACCTCCAGGTAGTCAAGTGTCCTCAACCCAAGCTGGCATGCAGAGCTAGTCTTATAGGGGTCTTCAGAGCAAACTCCTGTAGAGTCTAGACTTAGGAGCTATGGTAGGCACACCAATAGCCAAGGAGATGATGATGACAAAAGAGTTGAGATCTAAAGCTCTTGAATTACTAAGGCTTCTGTGTCTTGGAGAGTTGATTAATGAGGTGTGCCAGGGCCGTCGTCTTATATACATGTGGTCTTGGCAAGTTGACCGCCTTTCAGGAGAAGCTTCCTCATGTGTGGTGGCAACGATCACCTCTTGACTTTTTAGATCTGAAACTTCCTTGTAGAGGAAGCTTCTTCTTGTGATGTTACTTGGTGTCAAAGTCAGCTTTGGGGAAGCTTTGTGATGAAGGAGGCTTCATCCGAATTCATGGTGAAGGTTCTTCATCAGGTAGCTTCCTTCAGAAGCTATCCTTCTACACCGTTGATTTTGCTGCAAAGGTTTATGTAGATTTGGAGATCCTTGTGCATGTTGAAGATGATGTAGTATATGATGTTCTTTAACCGTGGTGCATGGATGCTAGGTCGGGATAGGTAATCCTGCCTTGTGTGCCTATGCAGCACTGTGTAGTAAGTTGCCTACTATCTCCCTAGGAGTTGGCAAAGGGAATGCGATACCTCGTGCGCATGCCTACATGCTATTTATAGTCTAGGCCCTTTTGCCCCCAAGGGATGGGACACCAGAGCAATATCTTGTTAAGGCTGAAGAAGATTCTCGGCCAAAATGACCCCGAAAAAAGATACGGTGAAATTTGTAACTCCTTCTATGGTCCTCCAATTGTAGTACCAACTCCACTGGTACAAAGCAATAAACCAGCGTAGTAATTGATCATTCCAACACCAACAAAATACCCCAGCCAAATCAAGGTCTAAATTAGAAAAAACCACATAAAAAATCATTCCAAAGGCATAAATATTTTTAGAGAAATAGATGATCGGAGTATTAGAAAATGAACAAATTTCAAGTGTAACAACATGTATTACGAGGATACATCTCCCTTAAAGGAGGATGAACATGTAGTTTGATGTATTCACATAAACTATGAGAAATGTGATGATTATAGGAAGCATAGAAATGTAACATGGAAAAAAATTACATTATATTGGTACACATTCCAAATACATGAAAACATAATGTTATTATATTCTTATGCATTGTACAACCCACATGAGATCAAAATGATACAATGTGTTATACAGGTAAAAATCATAGTTAGCAAACAATCATTGAGTTCTTAATAAATCTATGCGTCTAGATTACAATAAACATATACCTTGTAACATATGGAATGACGTTTTTGGTTGAACACCTATACCTCCATTTGTCAAATAAAAGAAGATAAGAAATTAAGATGAAAAAATCCATTTCTTCAATGAAATCAACAATGCAATACATGAACTTTGGACATGTATACAAAAACATTAATAGTTAAGGTTGTGTTTTAAAAGTTATGGTGATAAATACTAAACCATATGTACGAATTTACACATGTATGGAGATTGGTGTAAACACGAATGTTTATATTGATATTTATACATTTCATTACAAATATGAATAATGATTGAAATTGAAAAATACATATACATATAGATGTAAAAAGAGATTGAGATGTTTAAAACTATATAGATATAGATGGTGGTGTAGGTAAAGATATAGATATAAATATGCGTACACATATAGATATGGATATGCGTACACATATAGATATAGATATAGATATAGATATAGATATAGATATAGATATAGATATAGATATAGATATAGATATAGATATAGATATAGATATAGATATAGATATAGATATAGATATAGATATAGA
>SZWC01031703.1:0-14940 GCA_023375785.1 Penium margaritaceum | reverse complement strand
TCAACAGTGTTGTTGAATCTGGAGGGTAAACTTGCAAAGAGTCGAAGTACAACCACTTTTTCAGAAAGTGTCTGCCCCATGGTTGCGATGCGGTCAACCAGTTGCTTCAGCTGTGCCACGTGATCCTCCAGTTTGGTCATATCGCCCATCTTGAGTTCGCATAATTGAATGAGGAGGTTGTGAAGTTCAGAATCCCCCACTTTCAGGTAGCGCTGTTGAAGTGCCAACCATGCACGTCTTGGATCCAGTGTTGGGTTGCCGTCTTTGATTAAAAATTTCAACCTGTCAGACACTTGCATGGCCAGCAGAGCAAAAGCTTGGTCACATCTTTGTTGCCATTGAAGTCGGGCATCTTCAGTGGCATCAGCGGCCAGTGTCTCAGTGGGAGGATCAGAAACTACTCCCCACAGTCCTTTTGCCAAGAAGACCATCTTCATGTTGAATGCAAAGTTATTGTAGTTGGTGCCATCGAACGGCTGAAATTTGAATTGATCACCCATGCCGCCTCCGTGGAATATCGCCATGAGCCTGAACGTCGTTTCCTTGATTCAGTTGAACAGCGCAACCAGTCCTTGAGTGATTTATGGCACACCAGGCTCTGATACCAAATGTTAGACTGTGAGATCGTTGAATGCCACAAACTTTCTGGACAGCGCAACCCAATCGCTTCAAAAAACAGAGCAGATCCACACAGGCGCTCACAGCCAGATCTGCTCAATCAGCGATAGAGAAATGAACTCCCTTTCATCAGAATTGACTAACTCCTGGGTACAGATGCCACTGACATCTAGTCCTCAAAAGAATAATGAGAGTGGGATCACATCTGCTTTAAAAACTGCCTTGCTCGCCTTCACCTCCTGTGCGTCTCGCTCCGCAGCCATGGTTCTGCCGTCTGCCGCCGGCACCTGCCGTCTTCGCTGTGTGCACTTGGGTCCCGATCACACTGGTCCTTCGATAAGCCTGAATAGTGCTGTTTTTGGTGGCGTTCGATGTGATCCGGTACATGTTATTTATGCGTTGGTTGTGCGTCGTCAATCCTGGATCGGATGGCCTCCGAGTTTCTGTGTCATCGATATTTATCGATGCCACACCACCCCCCCCCCAGTTGTCCGCATTGTCTTTCTTCATATTGATCAGACTGGTAGTCCGGTACTCTGTTCTCCTTCTACTCCTTTCGAGATGCCACGTCAGCCTCCTGCCAGAGCTCCGCTCAGGCTACCGCTTCCAGACCACTTTACACAGTAGTGCAAAGGTCTACACAATATATGCTGCTCGTGATCATGTCCTTCTCGAACAAAAGGTACATATGAATGGGCAGGGGAGGCATGGGTAGACCCTCTCTCCTGACCCGACAGTAGACATGAGACAGAGTAGGGTAGCATAGGTGGCAGAGGGTCAGGGGAGAGAGTGGCGCCTCTCCCCTGGCCCTCCGGTTATGCCATTTTGGAACATACCCCATTTTATCATTTTTCCAACAGTAAGTGCGTGTAAGTATGTGTAAATGCATTTAAGTACGTGTCAGTGCATGTAAGTGTGGGTAAGTGTGTGTGAGTACGTGTAAGTACTTGTAAGTGCGTGTATTTGCGTGTAAGTGCGTGTAAGTACGTGTAGGTGCATGTAAGTATGGATAAGTGCGTGTAAGTGCGTGTAAGTGTGTGTGAGTGCGTGTGAGTGTGTGTGAGTGTGTGTGAGTACGTGTGAGTGCGTGTGAGTGGATGTAAGTATGTGTAAGTGTGTGTAAGTGCGTATACGTATTGGTTAGTGTGTGTAAGTACGTGTAAGTACGTGTGAGTACGTGTGAGTGCATGTGAGTGCGTGTGAGTGCATGTAAGTGCGTGTAAGTGCGTGTAAGTGCATATAAGTGCGTATAAGTGCGTGTAAGTACGTGCAAGTGCATGTAGGTGCATGTAAGTCCGTGTAAGTGCATGTAAGTGCGTGTTAATGCGTATAAGTGTGTGCAAGTGCATGTAACTGGGTGTAAATGCGTGTAATTGCATGTAAGTATGTGTAAGTGTGTGTAAGTGCATGTAAGTGCGTGTAAGTGCATGTAAGTGCGTACAAGTACGTGTTAGTGCGTATACGTGCGTGTAACTACGTGTAACTGCGTGTAACTGCGTGTGAGTGTGTATAAGTGCATGTAAGTACGTATAAGTGCATGTAAGTGCATGTAACTGCTTGTAAGTGTGTGTAAGTGTGTGTAAGTACATGTTAGTGTATGTAAGTGTGTATAAGTATGTATAAGTACGTGTAAGTGCGTGTAAGTACGTGTAAGTGCGTGTAAGTTTGTGTAAGTGTGTATAAGTGTGTGTAACTATGTGTAACTATGTGTAAGTGCGTGTAAGTATGTGTAAGTGCGTGTAAGTGCGTGTAAGTGTGTGTAACTGCATTTAAGTGCGTGTGAGTGCGTGTAAGTGCGTGTAAGTGCGTGTAAGTGCGTGTAAGCGCATGTAAGTACTTGTACGTACGTGAAAGTGTGTGTAAGTGCGTGTAAGTTCGTGTAACTGTGTGTAAGTGCGTGTAACTGTGTGTAAGTACGTGTAAGTGCATGTAAGTGCGTGTAAGTGCTTGTAAGTGCGTGTAAGTACGTATAAGTGTGTGTAAGTGCAAGTAAGTGTGTGTAAGTGTGTGTAAGTGCGTGTACATGTGTATAAGAGCATGCAAGTGCGTATAAGTGCATACAAGTGCATATAAGTACGTCTAAGTGTGTGAAAGTACATGTAAGGGCGTGTAAATATGTATAAGTGCGTGTAAGTGCGTGTAAGTGCATGTAAGTATGTGAAAGTGCATGTAAGTGCGTGTAAGTACATGTAAGTGCGTGTAACTGTGTGTAAGTTTGTGTAAGTACGTGTAAGTGTGTGTAAGTATGTATATGTGCGCGTAAGTACGTGTATATACATGTAAGTACGTGTAAGTGTGTGTAAGTACGTGTAAGTGTATGTAGGTACGTGTACATTTGTGTAAGTATGCGTAAGTGCGTGTGAGTGCGTATAAGTGTGTGTAAGTGTGTGCAAGTACATGTAAGTGCGTATAAGTACGTGTAAGTGTGTGTAAGTGCGTGTAAGTGTGTGTATGTACGTGTAAATGTGTGTAAGTGCATGTAAGTGCGTGTAAGCTCGTGTAAGTATGTGTAAGTACGTGTAAGTGCGTGTAAGTGTATGTAAGTGCGTGTAAGTACGTGTAAGTTTGTTTTAGTGCCGGTAAGTGCATGTGAGTGCATGCAAGTGCGTGTAAGTGCGTGTATGTAACTGCAAGTGCGTCTAAGTGCGTATAAATGCATGTAAGTGCGTGTCAGTGCATGTATGTACGTATAAGTATGTGTAAGTGCGTGTCAGTGCGTGTAAGTGTGTGTAACTGCGTGTACGTGTGTGTAAGTGCATGAAAGTGTGTGTACATGCGTGTAAGTACGTGTAAGTGTGTATAAATGCGTGTTAGTGTGTGCAAGTGCGTGTAAGTACGTGTAAGTGCGCTATCTGCGTATAAGTGCGTGTAAGTGTGTGTACGTGTGTGTAAGTGCATGTAAGTGCGTGTAAGTGCGTATAAGTGTATGTAAGTGTGTGTAAGTACGTGTAAGTGGGTGTAAGTGCGTGGAAGTGCGTGTTTGTATGTGTAAGTACGTGTAAGTGCGTGTAAGTACGTGTATGTGCATGAAAGTGCATGTAAGTATGTGTAAGTGCGTGTAACTGTGTGTAAGTGGGTGTAAGTGCATGTAAGTTCTTGTAAGTGCGTGTAAGTACGTGTAAGTGCGTGTAAGTGCGTGTAAATGCGTGTAATTGTGCGAAATTTCATGTAAGAGCATGTAAGTGTGTATAAGTATGTCTAAGTGTGTGTAAGTGCGTGTACGTGCGTGTAAGTATGTGTAAGTGCCTACAAGTGCGTGCAAATGCGTGTAATTGCGTGTAAGTGCGTGTAAGTACATATAAGTAGGTGTAAGTGCATGGAACACTGTGTAAGTAAACGTAAGTGCGTGTAAGTGCATGTAAGTGCGTGTAAGTGCGTGTAAGTACATATAAGTAGGTGTAAGTGCATGGAACACTGTGTAAGTAAACGTAAGTGCGTGTAAGTGCATGTAAGTGCGTGTAAGTGCGTGTAAGTACATATAAGTAGGTGTAAGTGCATGGAACACTGTGTAAGTAAACGTAAGTGCGTGTAAGTGCATGTAAGTGCGTGTAAGTGCGTGTAAGTACATATAAGTAGGTGTAAGTGCATGGAACACTGTGTAAGTAAACGTAAGTGCGTGTAAGTGCATGTAAGTGCGTGTAAGTGCGTGTAAGTACATATAAGTAGGTGTAAGTGCATGGAACACTGTGTAAGTAAACGTAAGTGCGTGTAAGTGCATGTAAGTGCGTGTAAGTGCGTGTAAGTACATATAAGTAGGTGTAAGTGCATGGAACACTGTGTAAGTAAACGTAAGTGCGTGTAAGTGCATGTAAGTGCGTGTAAGTGCGTGTAAGTACATATAAGTAGGTGTAAGTGCATGGAACACTGTGTAAGTAAACGTAAGTGCGTGTAAGTGCATGTAAGTGCGTGTAAGTGCGTGTAAGTACATATAAGTAGGTGTAAGTGCATGGAACACTGTGTAAGTAAACGTAAGTGCGTGTAAGTGCATGTAAGTGCGTGTAAGTGCGTGTAAGTACATATAAGTAGGTGTAAGTGCATGGAACACTGTGTAAGTAAACGTAAGTGCGTGTAAGTGCATGTAAGTGCGTGTAAGTGCGTGTAAGTACATATAAGTAGGTGTAAGTGCATGGAACACTGTGTAAGTAAACGTAAGTGCGTGTAAGTGCATGTAAGTGCGTGTAAGTGCGTGTAAGTACATATAAGTAGGTGTAAGTGCATGGAACACTGTGTAAGTAAACGTAAGTGCGTGTAAGTGCATGTAAGTGCGTGTAAGTGCGTGTAAGTACATATAAGTAGGTGTAAGTGCATGGAACACTGTGTAAGTAAACGTAAGTGCGTGTAAGTGCATGTAAGTGCGTGTAAGTGCGTGTAAGTACATATAAGTAGGTGTAAGTGCATGGAACACTGTGTAAGTAAACGTAAGTGCGTGTAAGTGCATGTAAGTGCGTGTAAGTGCGTGTAAGTACATATAAGTAGGTGTAAGTGCATGGAACACTGTGTAAGTAAACGTAAGTGCGTGTAAGTGCATGTAAGTGCGTGTAAGTGCGTGTAAGTACATATAAGTAGGTGTAAGTGCATGGAACACTGTGTAAGTAAACGTAAGTGCGTGTAAGTGCATGTAAGTGCGTGTAAGTGCGTGTAAGTACATATAAGTAGGTGTAAGTGCATGGAACACTGTGTAAGTAAACGTAAGTGCGTGTAAGTGCATGTAAGTGCGTGTAAGTGCGTGTAAGTACATATAAGTAGGTGTAAGTGCATGGAACACTGTGTAAGTAAACGTAAGTGCGTGTAAGTGCATGTAAGTGCGTGTAAGTACGTGTAAGTATGTGTAACTGTGTGTAACGGTGTATAAGTGTGTGTAAGTGCGTGTAAGTGCATTTAAGTGCGTGTAAGGTTGTGTAAGTGTGTGCAAGTGCATATAAGTGTGTATAAGTGCATGTAAGTGCTTGTAAGTGCGTTTAAGTGTGTGTAAGTGCGAGTAAGTGCGTGTAAGTGCGTGTAAGTGTGTTCTTGTACATACAAGTATGTGTAAGTGTGTGTAAGTGTGTGTAAGTGTCTGCAAGTATGTGTATGTGTGAGTAACTGCGTCTAAGTGCATGTAAGTGGGAGTATGTGTATGTAAGTGTGTGTAAGTGCGTGTAAGTGCATGTAAGTGTGTGTAAGTGCGTATAAGTGTGTGTAAGTGTGTGTAAGTGTGTGTAAGTACGTGTAACTGCGTGTAACTGCATGTAAATACGTGTAAGTATGTGTAAGTGTGTATAAGTGCGTGTAAGTGCATGTTACAGCGTGTAAGTGTGTGTAAATGTGTGTAAGTACGTGTAAGTGTGAGTAAGTACATGTAAGTACGTGTAAGTGCATGTAAGTGCATGTAAGTACGTGTAATTGAGTACAAGTACGTGTAAGTACGTGTAAGTGTGTGTTAATGCATGTAAGTGCATATAAGTGCGTGAAAGTACATGTAAGTGTGTGTAATTTCGTGTAAGTACATGTAAGTGTGTGTAAGTGCTTGTAAGTGCGTGTAAGTGCGTGTAAGTACATGTAAGTGTGTATAAGTGCGTGTAAGTGCATGAAAGTGTGTGTAAGTACAAGTAAGTGCGCGTAAGTGCGCGTAAGTGCGTGATAGTGCATGTAAGTGCGTATAAGTGCGTGTAAGTGTGTATAAGTACATGTAAGTGTGTGTTGCTGTGTGTAAGTGTGTGTTAATGCAAGATAAGTGCGTGTAAGTACACGTAAGTGCATGTAAGTGTGTGTAAGTGCGTGTAAGTGCATGTAAATGTGTGTAAGTGCATGTAAGTGCGTATAAGTACTTCTAAGTGCATGTAAGTGTGTGTAAGTGCGTGTAAATGCATGTAACTGTGTATAAGTACGTCTAACTGCATGTGTGTGTAAGTACGTGTAAGTGCATGTAAGTGCGTGTAAGTGCGTGTATGTGTAAGTGCGTGTAAGTTTGTGTAAGTACGTGTAATTGCGTTAAGTGTTTATAAGTGTATGTAAGTACATATAAGTACGTGTAAGTGTATGTAAGTTCATTTTAGTGCCTGTAAGTGTGAGTAAGTGCAAAAACCTGCGTGTAAGTGTTTGTAAGTGGGTGTAGGTACGTGTAAGTGTGTGCAAGTGCGTGTAAGTATGTGTAAGTGGGTGTAAGTGTGTGTAAGTATGTGTAAGTGTGTGTAGGTGTGTGTAAGTGCGTGTAAATGCGTGTAAATGCACATAAGTATGTGTAAGTGCGTGTAAGTGCGTGTGCGTTATTGTAAGTGCTNTGTAAGTGTATGTAAGTTCATTTTAGTGCCTGTAAGTGTGAGTAAGTGCAAAAACCTGCGTGTAAGTGTTTGTAAGTGGGTGTAGGTACGTGTAAGTGTGTGCAAGTGCGTGTAAGTATGTGTAAGTGGGTGTAAGTGTGTGTAAGTATGTGTAAGTGTGTGTAGGTGTGTGTAAGTGCGTGTAAATGCGTGTAAATGCACATAAGTATGTGTAAGTGCGTGTAAGTGCGTGTGCGTTATTGTAAGTGCTTTTAAGTGCGTGTAATTGCGTGTAAGCAAATATAAGTGCGTGTAAGTACGTGTAAGTATGTTTTATAACGTGCAAGTGCTTGTAAGTGCATGTAAGTACGTGTAAGCGCGTGTATGTGTGTGTAAGTATGTGTAAGTGCATGTAAGTGCGTGTAAGTATGTGTAAGTACGTGTAAGTACGTGTAAGTGCGTGTAAGTGTGTATAAGTGCGCTTAAGTGTGTATAGGTGCGTGTAAGTATGTGTAAATGGGTGTAAGTGTGTTTAAGTGTGAGTAAGTGCATGTAAGTGCGAATAAGTGCGTATACGTGTGTATAAGTGCTTGTAAGTGTCTGTAAGTACATGTAAGTGCATGTAAGTACGTGTAAGTGTGTGTAACTACGTGTAAGTGTGTGTAAGTACGTGTAAGTGCATTCAAGTGCGTGTAAGTGTGTATAAGTGTGTATAAATATGTGTAAGTGTGTAAACGTGTGTGTAAGTGTGCGTAACTGCGTGTAGCTATGTGTAAGTGTGTGTAAGTGCGTGTAAGTGCGTACAAGTGTGTGTAAGTACATGTAACTACGTGTAAGTGTGTGTAAGTGTGTGTAATTGTGTGTAAGAACATGTTAGTGTGTGTAAATACATGTAAGTGCGTAAAAGTGAGTGTAAGTGTATACAAGTGCATGTAAGTGTGTGTAAGTGCATGTAAGTACGTGTAAGTGCGTGTAAGTGCATGTAACTACATATAACAGTGTGTAAGTGTGTGTAAGTGCGTGTAAGTGCGTGTAAGTATGTGTAAGTACGTGTAACTGGGTGTGAGTGCTTGTAAGTACGTGTAAGTGCGTGTAAGTGCATATAAGTGCATGTATGTGCGTGTAAGTACGTGTAAGTGCATGTACGTGCGTGTAAGTGCGTGTAAGTGCGTGTACGTGCGAGTAAGTACGTGTAAGTATAGGTAAGTGTATGTGAGTGAATGTGAGTGCGTGTGAGTGTATGTAAGTGCATATGAGTGCGTGTGAGTATGTGTAAGTGCGTGTAAGTGCGTGTAAGTGTATGTACGTGCGAATAAGTGTGTGTAAGTATTTGTAAGTACATGTGAGTGCGTGTGAGTACGTGTAAGTGTGTGTAAGTACATGTTAGCGTAAGTAAGTGTGTGTAAGTGTGTGTAAGCGAGTGTATGTGTGTGTAAGTATGTGTAAGTGCGTGTAAGTACGTGTAAGTGTGTGTAAGTGCGTGTAAATGCGTGTAAGTGCATGTAAGTGCGTGTAAGTTCTTGTAAGTGCATGTAAGTGCGTGTAAGTGCGTGTAAGTGTATGAAAGTGCGTGTAAGTGTGTATAAGTGTGTGTAAGTATGTGCAAGTGCGTGTAAGTGTGGGTAAGTGCGTATAAGTGTATGTAAGTACGTGTAAGTGCGTGTAAGTACATGTAAGTGCGTGTAAGTGCATGTATGTTTGTATAAGTGTGTGTAAGTACGTGTAAGTGCGTGTAAGTGCGTGTAAGTGCGTGTAAGTGCACGTAAGTGTGTGCAAGTACGTGTAAGTATGTGGAAGTGTGTGTAACTACGTGTACGTATGCATAAGTGTGTGTAAGTGCGTGTAAGTGTGTGTAAGTGCGTGTACGTGCGTGTAAGTGCTTGTAAGTGCGTCTAAGTGCGTGTAAGTGCGTGTAAGTATGTGTAAGTACATACAAGTCCATGCAAGTGCGTTTAAGTGCATGTAAGTACGTGTAAGTACATGTAAGTGCGTGTAAGTGCGTGTAAGTATGTGTAAGTACATACAAGTCCATGCAAGTGCGTTTAAGTGCATGTAAGTACGTGTAAGTACATGTAAGTGTTTGTAAGTGTGTATGAGTACGTGCAAGTACGTGTAAGTGCGTGTAAGTACGTGTAAGTGCGTATTAGTACGTGTAAGTACGTGTAAGTACATGTAAGTGCGTGTAAGTACGTGTAAGTATTTGTAAGTACCCGTAAGTACGTGTAAGTGCGTGTAAGTCTGTGAAAGTTTGTATAAGTGTGTGTAAGTGCGTGTAAGTAGAATTAACTGCATGTAAATGCATGTAAGTGCATGTAAGTGTGTGTAGGTACGTGTAAGTGTGTGGAAGTGTGTGTAAGTACGTCTAAGTATGTGTAAGTGCGTGTAAGTGGGTGTAAGTGCGTGTAAGTACATAAGTGCGTATAAGTGCGTGTAAGTATGTGTAAGTGCGTATAACTGCGTGTAAGTGTGTGTACGTGCATGTAAGTGCGTGTAAGTGCGTGTAAGTACATAAGTGCGTATAAGTGCGTGTAAGTATGTGTAAGTGCGTATAACTGCGTGTAAGTGTGTGTACGTGCATGTAAGTGCGTGTAAGTGCGTGAAAGTACGAATAAGTGCGTGTAAGTATGTGTAAGTGCATGCAAGTGTGTGTATGTAGGTGTAAGTACGTTTACGTACGTGTAAGTGCGTGTAAGGGCGTATAAGCATGTGTATGTGAGTGTAACTGCGTGCAAGTGGGTATAAGTGCATGCAAGTTCTTGTAAGTCCGTGCAAGTACGTGTAACTGCGTGTCAGTATGTGTAAGTGCGCGTAAGTGTTTGTAAGTGCATGTAAATGCATGTAAGTGCGTGTAAGTGCATGAAAGTATTTGTAAGTGTGTGTAAGTACGTGTTAGTATGTGTAAGTGCGTGTAAGTGCGTATAAGTGTGTACAAGTGCGTGTAAGTGCGTGTAAGTGCGTGAAAGTGTGTACAAGTACATGTATGTGCATGTAAGTGTGTGTGTGTGTGTGTGTGCGTGTGCAAGTGCATGTTAATGCTGTAAGTGCGTGTAAGTGTGTGTAAGTGCGTGTAAGTGCGTATAAGTATGTGGAAGTATGTGTGAGTACGTGTGAGCGGTGTGAGTGCGCGTGAGTGTGTGTGAGTGTGTGTGAGAGTGTGTGAGAGCATGTGAGTGTGTATGAGTGCGTGTGAGTGCGTGTAAGTACGTGTTAGTGCGTGTAAGTGCGTGTAAGTGCGTGTAAGTGTGTGGAAGTGTGTGTAAGTACGTCTAAGTATGTGTAAGTGCGTGTAAGTGGGTGTAAGTGCGTGTAAGTACATAAGTGCGTATAAGTGCGTGTAAGTATGTGTAAGTGCGTATAACTGCGTGTAAGTGTGTGTACGTGCATGTAAGTGCGTGTAAGTGCGTGAAAGTACGTATAAGTGCGTGTAAGTATGTGTAAGTGCATGCAAGTGTGTGTATGTAGGTGTAAGTACGTTTACGTACGTGTAAGTGCGTGTAAGGGCGTACAAGCATGTGTATGTGAGTGTAACTGCGTGCAAGTGGGTATAAGTGCATGTAAGTTCTTGTAAGTCCGTGCAAGTACGTGTAACTGCGTGTCAGTATGTGTAAGTGCGCGTAAGTGTTTGTAAGTGCATGTAAGTGCATGTAAGTACGTGTAAGTGCATGAAAGTATTTGTAAGTGTGTGTAAGTACGTGTTAGTATGTGTAAGTGCGTGTAAGTGCGTATAAGTGTGTACAAGTGCGTGTAAGTGCGTGTAAGTGCGTGAAAGTGTGTATAAGTACATGTATGTGCATGTAAGTGTGTGTGTGTGTGTGTGTGCGTGTGCAAGTGCATGTTAATGCTGTAAGTGCGTGTAAGTGTGTGTAAGTGCGTGTAAGTGCGTATAAGTATGTGGAAGTATGTGTGAGTATGTGTGAGCGGTGTGAGTGCGTGTGAGTGTGTGTGAGTGTGTGTGAGAGTGTGTGAGAGCATGTGAGTGTGTATGAGTGCGTGTGAGTGCGTGTAAGTACGTGTTAGTGCGTGTAAGTGCGTGTAAGTGCGTGTAAGTGCGTACAAGTGTGTGCAAGTGCGTTTAAGTGTGTGTAAGTGCGTGTGTGCATGTGTAAGTACGTGTTTGTGCATGTATGCGCGTTATGTGTGTGTAAGTGCGTGTAAGTGCGTATAAGTGCGTATAAGTGTGTGCAAGTGCGTTTAAGTGTGTGTAAGTGCGTGTGTGCATGTGTAAGTACGTGTTTGTGCATGTATGCGCGTTATGTGTGTGTAAGTGCGTGTAAGTGCGTATAAGTGCGTATAAGTGCGTATAAGTGCGTGTAAGTGCGTTTGAGTGTTTGTGAGTGTGTGTGAGTGCGTGTGAGTGTCTGTGAGTGCCTGTGAGTGCGTGTGAGTGCGTGTGAGTGTGTGTGAGTACGTGTGAGTACGTGTACATGCATATAAGTATGTATAAGTGTGTTTTAGTGCGTGTAAGTGCGTGTGAGTGCGTGTGAGTGTGTGTGAGTACGTGTGAGTACGTGTACATGCATATAAGTATGTATAAGTGTGTTTTAGTGCGTGTAAGTGCGTATAAGGGTGTGTAAGTGCGTATAAGTGTGTGTAAGTGCATGCAAGTGCATTCAAGTGCGTGCAAGTGCATGCAAGTGCGTACAAGTGTGTGTGTAAGTGCATGTATGTACGTGTAAGTGCGTGTAAGTGCGTGTCATTACGTGTAATTGCGTGTAAGTACGTGTAAGTATGTGAAAGTGCGTGGAAGTGCGTGTAAGTGCATGTAAGTACGTATAACTGTGTGCATGTGTGTGTATGTACGTGTCAGTGCGTGTTTGTGGATGAAAGTACGTGTAAGTGCCTGTATGTGCGTATCAGTACGTGTAAGTGGGTGTAAGTGCGTGTAAGTGTGTGAAAGTGCGTGTCACTGCAACTAAGTGCGTGTCAATGCGTGCCAGTGCGTGTAAGTGTGTGTAAGTGCGTGTAAGTGCGTGCAAGTGCGTGTAAGTGCGTGTAAGTACGTGTTTGTGTGTGTAAGTGCGTACAAGTGCGTGCAAGTGTGTGCAAGTGTATGCAAGTGCGTGTAAGTGCATATACGTGCGTGTGTAAGTGCGTGTTTAAGTGCATGTAAGTGTGTGTATGTGTGTGTGAGTACGTGTGAGTGCGTGTAAGTGTGTGTAAGTGCATGTAAGTATGTTTAAGTGCATGTAAGTACATGTAAGTACGTGCTTATGCGTGGTAGTGCGTGTGATTGCATGTAAGTTCGTGTAAGTGCATGTCAGTGTGTATAAGTGCGTTTAAGTGCATATCAATGCGTGTAAGTGCGGGTAAATGCGTGTAAGTGTGTAAGTGCATGTAAGTGCATGTAAGTGCGTGTTAGTGCGTGTATGTGTGTGTAGTGTGTGTTACTGTGTGTAAATGTGTGTAAGTGCATATAAGTACGTGTAAGTGCGTGTAAGTGTGTGTAAGTGAGTGTAAGTGCGTGTAAGTGCACGTAAGTGCATGTAAGTGCGTACAAGTACGTGTAAGTGCGTATAAGTGCATGTAAGTACGTGTAAGTGCGTGTAAGTGTGTGTAAGTGAGTGTAAGTGCGTGTAAGTGCACGTAAGTGCATGTAAGTGCGTACAAGTACGTGTAAGTGCGTATAAGTGCATGTAAGTACGTGTAACTGTGTGTAGCTGCGTATAAGTGTGTGTAAGTGCGTGTACATACGTATAAGTGCGTATAAGTGCATATAAATGCGTGTAAGTAGGTGTAAGTGTGTGTAAGTACATGTTAGTGTGTGTAAGTGCATGTAAGTGCGTGTAAGTACGTATAAGTGCGTGTAAGTGTGTGTAAGTGCGTGTATGTTTGTGTAAGTGCATATAAGTATGTGTAAGTGCGTGTAACTGCATGCAAGTACGTGTAAGTGTATGTAAGTGCGTGTAAGTGTGCGTAAGTGCATGTAAGTGCATGTAAGTAGGTGCAAGTGTGTGTAAGTGAGTGTAAGTGCTTCTAAGTGCGTGTAAGTATGTATAAGTACGTGTAAGTGTGTATAAGTGCATGTGAATGTGTTTAAGTGCATGTAAGTGTGTGTAAGCTCTTGTAAGTGCGTGTAAGTATGTATAAGTACGTGTAAGTGTGTATAAGTGCATGTGAATGTGTTTAAGTGCATGTAAGTGTGTGTAAGCTCTTGTAAGTGCGTGTAAGTACATGTAAGTGTATGTAAGTGTGTGTAAGTGCGTGTAAGTTTGTGTAAGTGTGTGTAAGTGCATGTAAGTGCGTGTAAGTGTGTGTATGTGCGTGTATGTGGGTGTAAGTGCGTGTAAGTGCGTGTAAGTGTGTGTAAGTGCGTGTAAGTTTGTGTAAGTGTGTGTAAGTGCATGTAAGTGCGTGTAAGTGTGTGTATGTGCGTGTATGTGGGTGTAAGTGCGTGTAAGTGCGTGTAAGTGTGTGTAAGTGCATGTAAGTGCGTGTAAGTACATGTAAGTATGTGTAGGTACGTGTAAGTGCGTATAAGCATGTGTAAGTGTGTGTAACTGCATGTAAGTACGTATAAGTGTGTGTAAGTGCATGTAAGTGCGTGTAAGTACATGTAAGTATGTGTAGGTACGTGTAAGTGCGTATAAGCATGTGTAAGTGTGTGTAACTGCATGTAAGTACGTATAAGTGTGGGCAAGTGCATGTAAGTGCGTGTAAGTGCTTGTAAGTGTGTGTATGTGCATGCAAGTGCGTGTAAGTGCGTATAAGTGTGTGTATGTGCGTGTAAGTGTATGTAATTCTTTGAAAGTGTGTGTAAGTGCATGTAAGTGTGTGAAGTGCGTGTAAGTGTGTGTAAGTGCATGTAAGTGCTTGTAGGTGTGTGTAAGTGCGTGTAAGTGCGTGAAAGTGCGTGTAACTGCGTGTAAGTGCATGTAAGTGCATGTACGTGCGTGTAAGTACATGTAAGATGTATAACTGTATTTAAGTACGTGCAAGTACGTGTAAGTAGTATACGTGCGTGTAAGTACGTGTAAGTACGTCTAAGTGCGTGTAAGTACATGTAAGTATTTGTAAGTGCGTGTAAGTACGTGTAAGTGCGTGTAAGTGCGTATAACTTTGTATAAGTACGTGTAAGTGCATGTAAGGTCAATTCACTTTGTGTAAGTGAGTGTAAGTACGTGTAAGTACGTGAAAATGTGTGTAAGTGCGTGTAAGTATGTGTAAGTGCGTGTAAGTGCATGTAAGGTCAATTCACTTTGTGTAAGTGAGTGTAAGTACGTGTAAGTACGTGAAAATGTGTGTAAGTGCGTGTAAGTATGTGTAAGTGCGTGTAAGTGCGTGTAAGTGTATTTAAGTGCGTGTAATTATGTGTAAGTGCGTGTAACTGCGTGTAAGTGGCTATAAGTACATGCAAGTTCTTCTAAGTGCATGCAAGTGTGTGTAACTGTGTGTAAGTGCGTGTAAGTGCGCGTAAGTGCGTGTAAGTGCATGCAAGTGCGTGTAAGTGCATGTCAGTGCGTGTAAGTACGTGTAAGCATGTGTAAGTGCGTACAAGTGCGTGCAAGCGCGTGTAAGTGCGTATCAGTGCGTGTAAGTGCGTGTAAGTGCGTGTAATGGCATGGCACAATATGTAAGTAGGTGTAAGTGTGTGTAAATGCGTGTAAGTGCGTGTAAGTGCGTGTAAGTGCGTGTAATGGCATGGCACAATATGTAAGTAGGTGTAAGTGTGTGTAAATGCGTGTAAGTGCGTGTAAGTGTGTGTAAGTGCGTGTAAGCACGTGGAATACTGTGTAAGTAGGTATAAGTGCATGTAAGTGCGTGTAAGTATGTGTAAGTATGTGTAAGTGCATGTAAGGACACGTAAGTGTGTGTATGTGCGTGTAAGTGCATGTAACTGTGTATTTGTGCGAGTAATTGCGTGTAAGTGCATGTGTATACGTGTAAGGGTGTATAAGTGCGTATAAGTGCGTGTAATTGCGTGTAATTACGTGTAAGTGTGTATAAGTATGTGTAAGTACGTATAAGTACGTGTAATTGCGTGTGACTGCGTGTAACAACATGTAAGTGCGTGTAAGTGTGTGTAAGTGCATGTAAGTGCTTGTAAGTGCGTAGAAGCGCATGTAAGTACATGCAAGTACGTATA
>SZWC01031702.1:4747-21256 GCA_023375785.1 Penium margaritaceum | reverse complement strand
ACCCCCCCCCCCCCCCACATTGCTTTTAAGGTGTTTTAGAGTATTTCATAGAAGTTTTACTCAACCTTTTCCTGGCCTATCTTTATTGAGTTTCAACCCACTAAAATCAATGTGTCATAACATCTTTCTCTCATCGCACATTCGGTTGTTGCAAAATGAGTTCTTTTGTTGTGTTGTATGAATTCTTCATGTATTTTGCGTTGTGGTCATTTGACGTATAATAACCCGACATTGCGGTTGTTGTCCGTCGGATATATGATAGTTTGTATTCTTTCCCTGCATGCTTCAGAAAATTGTATCTTCGCTGACGCGTAACAGAATCAACGGAATGCGGCGATTGTAAGTTACTATTTATCGATACACATAAAAAATACTTCAGAAACACCTGTTGGATCGAGGGTGGAAACAAGTGAAGGCTGGCTAGACCATCCGGTCTAGCCAGAAGGGAACCCGGTGGGAGGAATTTTCTGCCTGGACCATCTTAAAACCAAAACAAAATAAAATTTGGCTATCTTGACGTGAGTAGCACATTCGCCTTTCATCGGTGCCCGTCGATGGTTGTGGGCGAACGCGCGAGATGTGGGCGGCGGATATGTTAGTTTAGTCAATAGGTTGAGAGAAATATATACGTGCCATAGAGAACTTCGTGGGCTGGTCGCGTTTCATCCTGTTTTCAAGGTCGACATTTCCTGGAGCCTCTGTTTCGTGATGTCAAGAAAATCGTCGGCTAGACCCACATTCCCAATCACTGCATCCCAGCCGTGCCTGCGCAACTACTCCATCCACCACCCAGCGCAAGTTGCATATATACTTCATTCACCTATCTAGATGGCTAGATCGTTATGTCGGAAGGTAACGAAGTTAATATAAAGCACTTTCAATTGGCCTATATGTTTCTAAATTGGTTTGATGCTAAAATGTATTCATTTCTTCGGCCTGCTGTAGATGAACAATGACATTAGAAAAAAATCAATGGTGCACATGAAAAGCCTAAATCACTCCGAACAATTCAAAACCATACTTGATCAATCACAAACCTGTAGACAAGGCTACATAAAGACGATGTGAATATTTCTAGGCCATGTTCCTCAACATGAGGTAAAAATCATGTATGACCTCAAGAATCATCCACCATTTGTTAAAAAACCAGTGGGTGTGATTATACTTAAGAAATCGAATGTCATAAAAACCCAACGAAGATCTCTACATTGAAAAGCAGGTTTTCTGGCATCTCTAAAATTTAAAAAGAAAAAAAATGATGAGGAAGCAAATAAGAGCAAATGTCATTTGAGACTAGCCTAAAACCAAATTTCCTTTACAATTACTACTAAACCATTTATGATATGGATGGTACAAAAGGAACAATCACATGTACACATGAGGACACTAATACACACAGGAAACAATTTAAATTCATGACTGAACTAATTTTGTAAGACATAGAACTGTGCTTCAAGGGCTCCACCAACCTTCACGAATTGCCTATCTCATGAAAGTCAATGTCATTGATAAGGATCCATAAGTCTTCCAAATATGAGCACCAAACATAGGACCATATTACATGAACAACGTTCAACGAACTCACATAATAATAATAATGAAGGCCAGAGTAATCCAACCAGTAAATATAATTTTTAACTAGCCATGGGTACAATTCAAGAAATTCTAATTACACCAACTTCATATCTTGCACGAATGTGCAAAAATATTCTCCCTAAACGCAATTTGCCTTAAAAGATCATGATCAACCCAGACGATCACATCAATGATTACATCATTAAATAAATGAAATAAAATATCAAGAAACAATGAACAACCAAAAATTGATTGAACAAACATTATGTTGAAAACAATCCGTAACATATGACAGCACTACAGAAAATTGAAAAACCTTCTAGATATCATGAACCTCACATGACCAGTATTCTTTGTTTTCTCAATGTGATACACCATGAGATAAGATTACGAGTACAAGGCTACATTTCTGAAATTCCCTACTTTGTCTTTTCTTATTGTAGTTATGGCCCTCTTTGTGACAAAGTTTCATAATTTCACCAAAATATAACCAAGCAAGTTAACAAGTAGCCAAATTTCTCCACATTCTTCTACTCCATATAAAAGAGATATCATGAATCCTTAATAATTACCAGTGATTAGTCATGTTTACAAAGAAGAATGGATACCTTAATGGTTTCTCATCCATGATTCATTCATTAGACACCAATACATCTCGTCATCAAACCACATTGATACAATGTACTCATATGGAAGATGGTCTTGTACGGATTCCATTAAAAATATAAGTGTTTTGCACTTCTTTCTAGAAAAATAATAAAACTTGAGTTCACATCCTATTCTTCACCTAGAGGTCATGACTATCTTATGTTTAGTCATAAAACATTCATACTGAAGAGATTAGCTTGATATTATTTAGAATAATGAAAACTTTTATCACACAAATCTGAAAAATCTATCCTTCACCATAGGTGATGATTGACTTACTTTATATTAGTCTAATTGGAAATCTAATTTTGAAGTAACATTTGTTAAGATTGTAGAACTTCTGATAAGCAAACGTAGAGGAAGATTAGGGTATCCATCCACATCCTCTCCCAAATATCATTATGGTTCTCCAAAAATGGTTGTAAACCATGCCTGTAACTTATGACGGTTCTCATAATCCCAATCCATACTTTCAAATGGTTCAAATACATGTCTTATTATGCGTAAAATACACATTCCACATCTCTTGTACACAATAGTCTAACTTCATACCCACTCTGCTTGCCAAATTATGTGCCAAGGGGAGGTCAAGCTACAATCCCAGTAACATTCGCTTCAGTGTCACTAATACTGTACCGTTTACCCATGTGTAATGCCATTTCACAAAGGGATGTATGCCATGGATAACCACTAGAGTGACTAGACTTCAAGTTGACTGACAAACTTCGTGCTCGTATATTTCCTAGCATTATTAGGATGGTAAACCTATGCCTCTCTTTTGCTCAAACTCGAAGAAATGTTTTACCATTTGAAAAAGCAACCTCCAGCTTAGATATTTTCCACACATGGTAGCTTAGAAAGAACATTTTCACATCGTTGAATAGAGCAAAAATTGGCTCTAACCTACGTAGATGATGGCTATTGATGATGTTTTACATATTTCAATATGGAATAGTGGTAGCTTGTGGAAACCATTGCATTTTTTAGCATAAGGGAACATTTTCTAAGGACGTTTGGCATGCACAAAGTCTTCAAAAGGGTCTTCTTTGTCCTTTATTCCTTTATTCTTGAAATGAGTACCAATCAAAATTGCTTTTTCTTCCAAATGTTTTCAAAAATAAAAAAAAAATTGGTGGAAGCTATTTGTGCCAAACCAAGGTCTATGCCAGAAGCGTGATAGAGACATACTGTCACCAAGTGCGGCTTTGATTCTACTGTTATAGCTCGTGCTTCCATTTCCTAATAAATCATACCTTGTAGATGAAGGTTATCCTTTATAAACTCTTACATGCATAGGACTTCAATATAACATATTGTCCTTTTTTTGCCATTTAAGCACCTCTCTTCATCATCCTCCTGATTGTGTTGAGTTTCAATGCAATTACACATATATATATCACATCTCTAAATTTCATGACAACAATGTTTTATTCTATAACAATCATCTTCAATTTCCCTATTGTAGGCATATTTTCCGTGTGGGCTTCCAAATTAAAGCCTTTGGAGCTGAATTCCAAAGCCATCATTTCAAAAGGATAGGCATGTCTTGAAGGAGGCATGCCTTCTCATATGTGAAATGCAATGTACACCCACAGTGTGAGAACCATACATAGATGGAGCGAGTAAGCTTATCTATTTGTTTATTCGAAAGTTTGAATAAGTACTGCGTGTAGTAATATGATTCCCTTTGCCTCCATCTCACCTATTTACCTATTAATGCCTACCTTTATCTCATTCGTGTGACAGATTTGTGACATCATTATAAATTATCTTCCTTGTCCCATAACATTTTTCTACAATCTTGCTTCATATACCCATTTTTTTGGTAAAAATGACATAGTTACGGGAGTTCACTATGCTTTATTGTTGTATGGGCTATTATGTTTAGTAAATTACATTAGAGATAAATGCTAAATACAGGATCCCCTAGCACTCAAGCATTGTTGAATCACATTTGAAAGAAATATTCCCTTCTTTTTTGTGAGTTACCAAAAGTGCTACTCACTTGGGAAAATTTTCAAACATATGTTTTTATGAGCTCTTCTTCATGGCTTAAATTGATAACCTTGACAATAATTTGTAGCTGCCCATTCAATTTGTTCAGCATTAAGGTCATAAATATAGTCTCCAAGGTAGGAGAATGTGTTCAAAAATTTATTGCAAACCAACATGTTCTTATTGATGTAGTACTAGACGTTGTTGAAGTTTTTTAAATTGACGTTCAATTATTTATTCTAAAGGTGTGATTTGAAAGTCATCACTTCCTTGACAGTTGGAACAATGTATGGCAAGCCAAATCAAGAATCACCTTTTACAAATATATGGCCTATGGGAAGTTAAGAGGAAAATGGTCATTTAGCACCATGGAAGCTACATAGGTGATGTACTAGTACTCTACAATTATGTTAGGCACTGAGTTTCAGAGTAGAGCTATAGAGTTGTATTAAAAATCTCTTACATTCCATGAATCTTAGCAAACGTTTTTAACTTATATGCTAGAGGTAGAAAATAATTTCCTTCTAATTTGACAACCTTGATCTAATACAATTGTACAATGGTTATTACTCCACACTCCATAATTTAATCTTAAGTTCAACTAGCCTTGTGCTACCACTAGTAAGACTTGCATGAAGCCAAGTGTCTCGAGGTATGAGACATATTGTGGTGGTGGTGATTGAATTACAAAAGGTTTAAATACCATGACATGGTGCACAAGTGGCATAATCAGGGCAGATTATTGTTTTTTATTCAAACAGATTCTACAAATGCAACCTTCAGGTGGTGGAGACAACTCCATCTATGGTGGTGTCTCTAATTGCACAACTATGGAAGATGGTGAAACAATGGTTGTGATCCCATTTTCCACTACATTTTTTGTTGCTAGTGTTTCTAAGGGATTTGTTGTTGTGCTGACCATGGAAGGTGCGATTGAAGATGTATGATTTATCAGGGTTTTTTCTTAGATTAATCTTTTGCAAAACGCGAGTTCTTCTTCTTCAGAGAGTAGTTCTTGAGCTCAAATCCACTTCCTTAGTTCCTATGTTTCTCTAAAAAATATTTCATTCTTCTTCTTCTAGGTGTTCCATTCGATTTTCCTCCTTCGCCAAGTGCTCCTCTAGTAGAAGCATTGTGCTTTCTCTACAACATGGCGCCCTTCTATTGGTCCATGCACATGTCATGAAAAACGAATTGATCATACAATGTAGGATGTTTCAACCAAGAAGTGTTCCTTTCCATGTTTCTTGTGCTTTCATGTAGGTGGAGCGTCACTCACGTGCATCTCTCTTATGGGGTGACCTCAGCCCTTGGCATGCCAATTGTATACGAACGGATAAAAATCACCAAACATCATCCAATGCAAAAATTTCTACACTTTATTATGAGCATATTTAAGTACTTTCATTGCAAGTTGACGTATGTGGTGCAAAGCATGGAGTTGACTCTTTCGTGTAAGATATTCAGGTGATCAATAGTGTAGCAAGTATAGTACTGAGGGAAAGAACCATGGATTTTGGACAAGACAAATTTGAAATGTTTTCTATGCTAATTATCACTTTGTTACATGGAAATTCTAGTGGGCATAACTCCACACCCACATGCATAGAACGTCTTAATAAGATAAATGGGCTGTATTTGCAATACTTTTGGCCTCATCTTTAGGTTGATTTGCCACTAGGGTTGATTGCATACAGGCCAATACACATCACATAGCTTTGGAGGCATCTTAATAATTGTCTTGGTTAGGTGCTTTATGGTTAATGGCTTGAGAAGAACGGGGTCCTTTAAATTCCATGAGACATATTTGGAGTAAGAGGAGCTTTATATATTATACATGCTACATTAGCACATTAACAACCAGTTAAAGAAGCTTCCTTTGAGTTGTTTACATCTGTTGTCTCTTCTTACTTACTTCCAGAACAGGGTTCCTACAATTGGGATTCATAACTTATAGCTTAATTCTCGTGGGAGACACTACCTTCTTTGGCGGCTTTTTCACATTTTCATGTGCATTTTCATAGTAAAAACCTTTTTCTTCGGGATCTTATCTAACTATTCGTGATCTTGTCACAATAATTAATCATATTTATTGATAAGAGTTCTTTATATCTTGTTCTAGATTGGTCCATGCACATAAATGGACATGGACTCCATGCATGAGGATGACAATGTTGTCCAAGCCTAATTCTTTGTTTGCATAATGCTTGCCTAACGAAGGTATATGTGTAGTATTTTATGGAAGGGAACTCCATCAACTGTTTACTAGAACTAGTTTCGATCATGCGTGAGATTCTTATTTATGCAACCACTCTATATCACAACATGTCTCTTTGCCACCATAAAGGTTTTATTCCAAGTTCAATCTAGCCTATTGAAGTGAAATTTACTAGGAGAAGGTCAGTTGCAAATTCTTTGTATAGTATTTTAATTTTGTATTGTGCTCCGAATTTTGTGTCATCTTCAACGTATTGTATTACACTTATTACATTTCGAGGTCTAGATTATACTTGTGCACCATAAAAAAATGAAATGTATCAAATAAGATAAAATGATATACTGATAGGTTTTGGAACTCTTCTAGCTATCTTAAGGATATCATTTTATTAAGTAATGCATTCAATTGAGAGAATTTTCAAACTTTTCACCACTACTATGCATAGCTTATATGTTAATTTATCAATTTTGTTTGTATCAAAGTCATTATGTGTAACTTATAAAAAATTAATGATATTCATAAGTAAGAAAATATCTCTTATTCATCTGTTTCAAAAAAATGAACACATCAAATACGTAAATCAAGATACTTTTGCACACATCTTATGGGTCCGTTATTTTTATGGTTTCAGCATAAAAACTGAACCAATAATCCTTGAACCTGAATGTTTTTCATATTTTTTTATAATGTCCTTTTTTGTTACCAAAACGTATAAGGGAAACATCACATTCCTCGTTTTCATATTAAGGTTTGGAAAAACATGCTAAATACAAAAAATAGATATCTAAATTTTTAGTGACCAAAACATAATTGCATCCAATTCATTTATTGCAAAATAAAGATAATAGATTGCCAAAATGTGAAGGTTAATTATTTCAATGAGCTATAAACGTTTTCCAAAATGGGATTGTTGGATTTGGGAACAAATGATGTTAGATTTGGCAGGAGAAGCATTAGTTCACTATTTTCATGAAAATATTGGCAAAATATATGAAATTCAGATAGGAAAAGGTAAAATATTCTGGTTACGTTTTTTGAGAAAATGTTTCGTTATTTTACTAGATTTAATATTCTAAAACGTAATCATCATGAAAATTGATCACATCAACTCCTATTGTGGGGGATGATATCCTATACGACATCATAATGAATAGTATAAACCTTTTACCTTTGTTATACGCATTTTGTGACCATAAAAAGAGATGAAAAATATAAATGACTTGTTTCATAAAAAGGTATATGTGATGAAGAATTTTCGCTGATGTATAGGAATATCATAATGTCTTTTACCCAAAATGTTTAAAAACATTTAAACATTATGAATAATGTTTAAATGGTTTTAGTTCTGGGTTGAGAAAACATGTAGGAAATTTATGTGCGTTATTCATAAAATAAATGAAAGTAAAACGTGTTTAAGTGGATGGTGTTATAATGTAAATTAAGTAAGAAGAAAACACACTACAAAGAAGAATTTATTCGCACGAGGTTATGAACATTTCAAATCAAAGATCAAATACGTTTCACTTTTTGCATCTTGATGATTGAGACCAAAACATTATTTATTTCTATCGAATTAAAAAACATTAGTATGCATTAGATTGTAGTGGACACGTGAACATCCTTTTATGAATAATTATGAATGAACTCCCATTACTTGAAATGCATTGAATACATGTGCTTCTAACTATGTTGAAACCATCTTACATTGTGTTGTATACCCGTAACAAAAATAGGAAGTCGTCTTGTTTTTTATCTACATGGAATCATTTTTGTATTTATGTACAATGTGAATTTGATTTTACGCATGGTGTGCTTTGAAGCTTCTTCTTGATGGCCCACTTAACCTGAATCATAGGAACCATAGTTGCAAAAATCAATATATGTAATGTTTATGAATAAACATTGTCAATAGAATTTACTCCTTTATTTTGATTGATTCGAATGGGAGGTCTAGAACTATGTTGCAAACTGAATATATGGTTGGCTACGGTATTCAAATCAAGCTATAAAAAAAACCATTCCTTAATGTACCAACACTTCAAAATTTGAAACTTGTGCAATGCTCCAGAGATAGCTTTTAATTTTTTGATAGGCATATCGCCTTGAAGAAACTGAAAATTTGCCTTTAATTCTACTTTGGGACATTTCGAGGAATAAGAATCTTTATTTTTTGTTTTGGTAACAAAATCTATAAGGGTTTGGATTTCTTATATGACTGAATTTTTGCAAATGAGGGAGGAAATAGTCATTTTCCAAATTGTATATGTCTCAATCTCATGTATCAGGTAGTACATATATGCCTAGGTCTCGAAGAAATATACATGTCTTATCAGATATCTTGCGAATATTTCTTTTCTCAAACAAAAGCCATCAAATTTTCTTTCTACAATGTTGTATGTATTATGTTACTGAAAGGAAGCTGCTCTTTACGTGGTCAAATTCTTGGAATTCTACGTATGAAAGGTGGAACTTGTTTGAGTTTTGATCTTTTAAATAATTTAAAAGGATACAGCTTTTCTCAAGCCTCAAAATTCAAGCACAATACGAAGACTCACTTGTAGATGCCTGTAAGGATTGAACAAGCATATCAAATATCGCATGAAGGCTCTCTCTAAGACTAGAAACCTTAGAATGATAGCCCTTTGGGCCTACCAAGTTTTTGTGACACAATGGGCCTAAATCCTTGCTAATCTATCTTCCCTTTGATTTTCATTTATCATAGTTGTAATTTGTATGAATCAAGATTCCAAATATTCCAATTCAAGGTTTCTAGTCCGCCTTGCTTTTATACAAGTTACAAAGCTAATAACTTATGGGGTATATGAAAGGGGTATACGAGTCCTTGTTGCTTCTGAATCTCAACCTACTATCAGAGACCTAGTAGGTGTTCTCTCCATAATGTGGTTGTTGTAGCAATAAAGTGTGTTGGTGGTGGTGGATGGATGCAATAAATGTTCCACCTCCACTTGACAAGTGCAAGAGGATAAGGTAGCACCACCTTTAAGAAGCACATGAGTAGCATTCCACCTACATAAATGTGCATGTCAAATGGAAGATAGTAATGTTAGGTTAGCTCATCTTGCACTTTTATGGTCAATGAGTTTTTCATGGCATGTGCATGAGCTGAAAGCAATGGCACCATGTTGCAATGCACAAATAATGCTGAACATAAAAAGCACAAAACGTAGCCATAGATGTAACATGGATTGAACAACATGAAGCAACAATGCGATGTGTGTAGAGCAACATAGGGAGGAGGTATACTAGTATTTTGGAGGTCAAAGGTTGTTTTCTCAATAAGAGAAACTATCTTCTACTATTCAAGTATAAAAAATGCAATATTTGAAAAAGTCACGTGCATCTTACATGGCCAAAATAACATCACTTCATCAGTATTTTACATGGTTTTGGTAACAGCCAGAGCTTTCAACCTAACAAAAAATGTGATAGCATTATGGATCACAGGAATCGTCTGCATGTTTATCTTAAGGAACCCTCCTGTAGTTTTGAAACCCGTAATGCTACAATGGGGACACCGTCTGCACCAACTCTAAGAGTCATGTTATTGTAGTTCAAGGCTTATGAGTAAGAACAAGTTACCAAAGAGCCACTTACGATTCCATTTCAATAGTTAGCATCATGCACCAATACCACAACCTTTTGTAACTCAACCAACACCGAAACCACATATGTTGCACCCAACAACACTTGTTTTCATGGAAATCCTACTGGTGGCTCCAAAATAGAAGGTGTACCAAGGCTTTCGACACTGAATTCCCGAGGCAGTTGCCACACTACATTTCTATAAGATAAAGGTTGATACATTGAAGAACAAGAATCTTTAGTGCTAAGAAAACATGATCATAAAAGTGGCCTTGTTCCATGGCATTTTGAAGTATTCTAGGATACAAAAATCACATTTGCCCTTAGGCTAACTAAGGAACATGATGTAATCATACAAATTCTTCACTTTATTTATTTTCATGGTGTTTGAAAATCATGTTTCTCCTCGCATGTAGCAAGCCCTACGGATGTACAAGGACATAGTTGACCCAGCTCGCAAAGCATGCCCTACCTACCTGACTTATATGTTTAGCGGCTCAACTTTCAAATCCCACACCTAACCAAAATTTTCACACATGCACCTTGATGGTTATGAAAACTTCATACCCTACGTCAACAAATCCAATTTGATTTACAATTATCAAGTGGAGAAAGATGCTCCTATATTATTTTGTATATTTCTCGCCATTCCCCTCAACATATCTTTTGGAGACTAGAAAATGTTGTGGAAGATACACACAATTTACACCTGAAGCACATCTCATAGAAGCATATGTATGAAATATACTTAGGAGTAAGTAGCACGGACCACCAATCCACAAGAGTAAAGGAGACATTTCTATCTAATGCAATATACTTACGCGTGATAACCTTCGTATCCTCTCCTTCTGCTTGAAGAAATTGCAAAACCACTAAGAGTTCTCCATCCACCTAGATGTTCACCAAATCCTCACTGAATACTAAGAGACATAGCCCGTACTGCCTCAACATGAGGTAACCTGTTGCATTGTTGTGCCATTATTACAGTAAATTTAAGCACATGAAGTAAGATCATATAAAATGGATGTTGGATGAGGAGAAAGCAACGGAAAGAAAACAGTATAAATACAAAAACATATGAGGATGAAGGGAGAAAAGCATGTTTTAAAAAGGACATATTAAGAGAAAGGTATTTACAAAAAGGACAAGGATCAAAATGGAGGTTAACTAGGTTGACTTCACATGGTCAATGTTCTACGTGTCGGATAAGAGGAGTGATAAGGCAATGTGTGCCACCAACGTATGGTACTTCGACGCTTGGTGCGCTTCAAACATAAGTAATAACAAAGCATGCCTCCATGAATATAATCTTGCACCAAAGGCATCATAAAAATTGCCAAAAAGTGACACGTTCTTATCCTAGATAACAAGATGATGAAGGTAAATTGCTACAAGAATGTTCAAATGAAATTTGCAGGTGTTTGGTATATATGTGAAATTGAGGTGAACTCTCTTTCACTCTGGTAGATGATAGACAAGGGCACACAAAACGTTTCTAACATATAACATGCACAATTGAATTATCGTGAAGATGATACTATCACAAATGGTTGCATTCTTTTGGTTGTCATGGCTGATCCCTAAATAGAAGCACTAGCTCTAACTAAGGGCCAGTATGTCCATTGTAATAGCATATTTCCACTTAATTCTTGGCTTAGACCTTAGTTTGAGGCAAAAACGGCTTGAACTTATCAACAACTAGACCAAATACTGAATAAACAAGAATGAGCAAGGAAATGACCCTCATATCAAAGAAAAAAGTAATACAGACTGTTGCAAAGAACGTATGTGTGCCTAGGTGCCTCCAAAAATGGGCCCTCTTAAAACATAAAAGGGTATACAAAAACTAAAGATTTTCCAAAGTGGCACATGTAGGCCTGTACCAATGCCATTATCCATGGAAGCCATCACTACTTTCTCTTTTCTTTCAACACTGTGATGAGGTTTGTTAAGAGCTATGTATTCTAAACAAGAAATGAAGATCCATCATGATTCTTGAAATTGCTCATAATGAGTGAGAGGTTGAGTAATTTAATGCTATGGAATCTGATTTTAGATTATGTACAAGACTAAACAAACAGGAACATGCCACTCAACTTGAATACCTAGACATCATTTAGATGTTATCCACGCCATACATATTGTAATGGAAGGACATTATAGAAAGGGAAAAGAAAACAATGATTCAGAGAATAATCTGAATGTCATGAGGTGCATAACTTGACAACTCATTGTGCTCATTTTCCCTTTACAAAGAATTGAGGGCACGTAACAGCCTACCAAACATGTCATTTTGAGGCATTACACACTTTCAAGAATGGCACAATGTCAAGCCTATCATCTCCATGCTTCACACCTTTGGTTGCATGACACTCCTCAAATTCTCAAACAAGTGAAAATGAAAGTTAGCCAACAACGAAACGTGGGGTGTTTTCCTTGGCCAAAAGCTTAACATGAAGGGATGGAAAACATATGGCCTGGATTCTCATCGCATCATTAACAATAGAGATTTGATATCTTTCGGAACCTAATATGTTCATCTTAGAAGTGGAGTAAAGTGAACATTTCCTTATTTGAACCTTTTACAAATCATTCGTCTACCCTACATGCTTGCTAGAACAAACCCATGTCCGCTGATCATTCCCTTCTCTTAGTGTGTCATGTCAAAGTAAATGTGGTGAGCACGATGGATGGTTTTCATCCGATATGATTTTTTATATAAAGTTGCCAAGTATGGCTGGCACCCTTGATTGCTTGTGCAAAAATAGTCGTAACAAAAGGAAGAGCAGGAGATCAAAGAGGAAAATATGGCCATTACACCCTTCCCTATAATCAAGGAGGAAGATGATGTTGTGGGTTTCACCACCACGCACCTTGCTTCTTTAGTGTGAACAAGTAAAATTTTATTTCAGCAAAAACTCTTAAAGAAGCACTACGCAATGAGTATCCTCAAGAGTGGATAGCCACACGATACAGAAAGAAAACAATTTTCATGGGATAAGGGACTTTGCAGCCTATAAACCTTCCATAAACACTATGAGTTTTAGGATTGAAGTGTGTGTTTTGTGTTAAGACAAATTCCAATGTTAGAATCGAGTAATCAAAGACTTGCCTACTAGCACAAGTTGATGCACGAGATTTCTTTAAGACTTGTGCTCTTGTGATTCGTCATACCTCCAATCTTGTGAGTTGTGATGGACTATGAGGTGCAACTATTTGACATTAAGATCATCTTCATACTTGAAGACAAGAATGGCAGTGTGCAACCTGGTAAAGAGTATTTATGGACAAAAACATAGCCCTCTGCTTTGGTATAGGAAGCTACAAGGAATGTTTGAGTCTGTGGACTTTGATCCTTCAACTATTAGAGACTTCCTGTTTTTCATTAGCCATTACCACACACAAAGCCAAACTACTATGCTCTAGTCTGTTTTAATTACCTCGCCATTGTTCCGTCACAAGATTCATCAAAGCCAAAGCAACCGCCATGGCCCTAGAAGCCATTGAAATGCTCATGCCCAATTTTGAGTATTATTTAGGCATGAACATTGAACGTTATTATGAAGCATGCATGCTTTACTTGAGTTTGTAGACCTATGCTGGATAGATCTAGTTTTGTTTTGACTTCCTTAACTGCCATGTACCAACAACCTTGATGAATCGCCGCACATACATCACGAGTAGTGGTGGAGGAGGGAGACCAACTATCAAAGCGGAGTTCAACCCTTGATGCAAGTAAGAAGTTGCACATGGCCAGATCTAAAGTTTTCTATGTGCAACCTAGAATATAATTTTGATACTTGTATGGATGCAGCACACAAGGAGCTCAATCAAGATCTATCTACTTAAACACCATATGTGATGACATTCTTTGTTTCTTGACTTTTAGTAGTCTCGCACTCAAGTGCTATGGTGTCACATACTTCAAGGGAATGGAGAAAGACCATCGAATTACGACTGTTTTAGTGTGCATTATTATTGGAGGACTGGTATCTTATATTCGTAAGCAACAAAATCACACTTACATATGTAGAAGCTACGCATCTGGCTACCACTTCACTAGCATGAGTGGTCACCTATCTCTGCCAAATACCCGAGAAAATCAGATTTGATCTTGTGCTACCAGATTGATCTTTTTGCATAAATAAGCCTTTGATTGACCTCGTATACTCAACAAAGTTATAAGTACAAACAAAACGCAGTTTTTGTGGACATACGATTTGTTCAATGGTGAAAGATAATACGATTGAACTTGTGCATGTGCCAATTACTTAGTGAGAGAGTGACATTCTTATTGAAATCATTCGAAAATATGGTTCCTTTGTCTCAACTCTTATGCCCTTCTGTAGTATGTTTAGAAGCGATCGGCTGTGAATGGGATATCAATGTAAAAAACACACGATGTGGTCATTTTTGTGACCTAAAACATTGATGCAAAAATCACATACCTCATCATGCACATGTTAGAAACAGCATAAGAAATAACGTGAAGGGATAATGTGAAGTCGAGTTAGTGATTGAACATGCAAGTAGGTAGCTCTCTCGAAATTCCAATCTATTTTTGAGAAAAGTTTCAAGCAGTTGCATTCTTCAACTTGGAGTGGTTATAGAGGACCTAAGGATGGTGTGGGTATTTTTCCGAGAGGAACTCCAAAAATCACTAAGTCAAGAAAACAAAATCCCATAAGTGTACTCGAGCCCGTTGCAAATGTCTGAAAAGAATTTATGTTGAACAAGAAAGAGGAGAGCAGTTGTATTAGAAGCAACCTCAACCATCACGATACTCTTTTGCTTAAGAGTGTGCTTTTGTAGCAAAAAGCCTCACAACAAGATTAGGAGCTGCCACAACTACAAAATATTAATGTGAAGTGGTCTGGAACATCATCTTAACCTCGTAGCAGAAAGACATATTTCCAGCATAGAAAGCATGCAAGCAGTGAAGCAACCGACCCAAAGGTTGCTACCATCGCGGCTGCGAGGTCGTAAGGGTCACGGTAAGGAGGAGAAGGGTAACAAAGTGTGTCGAAGATGGTAGATTGGCTTTTCTGTCGAGTCGGCTACGGCGTGGTTCAAATTGCGCCCTAACTGAACGGATCTCAGCTATCGGCGTCAGGGAACTGCGTGCTAGCTCCAACGCTGGAGAATTTAGATTCGCCGCCTGCTTGCTGTTGCTTGACACCCAAATTTCTCTTTCCCTCTAGATGACCCTGTACCTTCGTTCCAGTCTTCGCACAAGTTCTTAGACGCTCGCTTTCTCATTTGGCGATCCTAGCCAGCAGTTCCACCAGTCCAGCTAGGCAGCTCTGCCGTATTGCCGAAGACAAAACCCGCCCGCTACAGGTGTCAGATTCATGCCGTAATCGCACAGTCGAAGACCGTGGTGGGAACTGTCCAGCTCCCGTACGCTACAGAAGCACGACTTGTTTTGCTTTCGCGGATGCTATGCGAAAAGTTGTGGAGCGGTTCGATCTTGGAGAAGATCCCTCTCCATGCATGCAACCGGCCACTTTTTTCGTGAACTCCCACTGCTTCCGTCGGTGAACGTGCGAAAGATTCCAAGTTCCTAAATTTTGGTTGTACAAGTCGTGTGACCCTAACACTGAGTGGCACACCTGCATCGACTCCTGACATCAACAGGGGCATGGCTTAGACTGAGGGCTCTCACGCATTGCATGCCCCTCGTTTGGTACAGCTAAACACTTCCCAGAAACATGCAACTACGCCGCAGGGACTGCCGCCTTCTGTACCTCTTTCGAACCTCGTTGGACTTGCACTCGTCGTCCCTTGTGCCCGGCGCGGTTTCACTCAGTCCAAAGACGACGGTGGCTGTGACATGTGCATTTTTGTCCTTTCCATCTCCTTTCAGTCGTTACCAACATCCTTGAGCGGAAATTGCCGCGTGCAACTGTACAAATCTTCCAATTATGATACCCTTGACTAGTAGACCCAACGACCTAGGGTCAGGGAGGTTGTAGTTCGGGCCAAGGCTACAAACTTGTGCATGTGCCGGGCAAACAGCTGAATCCGTCGATAGCACCTTATTCCAGCGAATTCGGAAGTGCCACTCATCTTCGTGTGAACGTTGCTGGTTCTTCAATTCTCTGAATTTGACATGTACCTTTTTAACACTCAAAGGCAAGCTTAGTCTGAATACAAAACCAAAATTTAGAGAACGAATTTAGGGTGGGTTTGGAAGCCCAAGATCTGTCCAACAAACGACAGGATATGAATTTTTTGACCTTATACACATCCAGACAGATGTCCGGACCTGAACTTCTGCATATAGCATGGCGTTCAACAAGGGCACCGACCGCCAACGTCGAGCTCCCAAGTGAACTTTTTATCAAGCTGAGGCACAACACGTTTCAAACGGGCCAGACCCAAAGGCGAGCACAATAATGCTCGAGGGAGCGGCCAACAGCGACCACCACCTCCGGGGACCCCCCCCCCCCCCCCCCCCCCCCCCCCCC
>SZWC01031701.1:1791-11940 GCA_023375785.1 Penium margaritaceum | reverse complement strand
CTTACACGCACTTACACGCACTTACACGCACTTACAGGCACTTACATACACTTACATGCCCTTACATGCACTTACACGCACTTACATGCACTTGCACGTACTTACTCACTGTTACACACACTTACACGTGCTTACACGCACTTACACGCATGTACACATATTTACATATACTTACACGTACTTACACGCACTTACATGCACTTATACGTACTTACACGCACTTACACGCACTTACACGCACTTACACGCACGTATACACACATACATGCACTTACACACACTTACACGTACTAACACGAACCTACCCGCACTTACACGCACTTACATGTACTTACACATACATGTACACACTTACACGCACTTATACGCACTTATACGTACTTCCATGCACTTACACGCACTTACACACAGTTACTTGCACTTACACGCACTTACACACACTTACAAAAACTTACACGCACTTACACATACTTATACAAACTTACACGCACTTGCAAACACTTACATACACTTACATGCACTTACATGCAGTTACACACACTTGCATACACTCACACACACTTACACGCACTTACATGCACTTACACGTACGTGCACACACTTACACACAGTTACACGCACTTACACGTTGTTACACGCACTTACACGAACTTACATGTACTTACACGTACTTACAAGCACTTACACACACTTACACGTACTTGCACACACTTACACCTACTTACATGCAGTTACGCGTATTTACACGTACTTACATGCACTTACACACACTTACACGCACTTACACACACTTACACGCACTTGCACAAACTTACACGCACTTATACGCACTTACACGTACTTACACGCACTTACACGCAGTTAATTCCACTTACAAGCACTTACACGCACTTACACGCACTTACACATACTTACATACACTTACACACACTTGTACACACTTGTACATACTTACACGCACTTACACGCACTTACACATACTTACATACACTTACACACACTTGTACACACTTGTACATACTTACACGCACTTACACGCACTTACACATACTTACATACACTTACACACACTTGTACACACTTGTACATACTTACACGCACTTACACGCACTTACACATACTTACATACACTTACACACACTTGTACACACTTGTACATACTTACACGCACTTACACGCACTTACACATACTTACATACACTTACACACACTTGTACACACTTGTACATACTTACACGCACTTACACGCACTTACACATACTTACATACACTTACACACACTTGTACACACTTGTACATACTTACACGCACTTACACGCACTTACACATACTTACATACACTTACACACACTTGTACACACTTGTACATACTTACACGCACTTACACGCACTTACACATACTTACATACACTTACACACACTTGTACACACTTGTACATACTTACACGCACTTACACGCACTTACACATACTTACATACACTTACACACACTTGTACACACTTGTACATACTTACACGCACTTACACGCACTTACACATACTTACATACACTTACACACACTTGTACACACTTGTACATACTTACACGCACTTACACGCACTTACACATACTTACATACACTTACACACACTTGTACACACTTGTACATACTTACACGCACTTACACGCACTTACACATACTTACATACACTTACACACACTTGTACACACTTGTACATACTTACACGCACTTACACGCACTTACACATACTTACATACACTTACACACACTTGTACACACTTGTACATACTTACACGCACTTACACGCACTTACACATACTTACATACACTTACACACACTTGTACACACTTGTACATACTTACACGCACTTACACGCACTTACACATACTTACATACACTTACACACACTTGTACACACTTGTACATACTTACACGCACTTACACGCACTTACACATACTTACATACACTTACACACACTTGTACACACTTGTACATACTTACACGCACTTACACGCACTTACACATACTTACATACACTTACACACACTTGTACACACTTGTACATACTTACACGCACTTACACGCACTTACACATACTTACATACACTTACACACACTTGTACACACTTGTACATACTTACACGCACTTACACGCACTTACACATACTTACATACACTTACACACACTTGTACACACTTGTACATACTTACACGCACTTACACGCACTTACACATACTTACATACACTTACACACACTTGTACACACTTGTACATACTTACACGCACTTACACGCACTTACACACACTTCCATGCACTTACACGTACTTACCCACAATTACACACACTTACACGCACTTACACACATTTACACACACTTACACGCACTCACACGCACTTACACACACCTACATGCACTTTTACGCACTTACAGGCACTAACACGCACTCACCCGTACATATACGCACTTACACGCCCTTATACACACTTACACGCACTTACATGCACTTATACGCGCTTACACATACTTACACGTATTTCCACGTGCTTACATACACTTCCATGCACCTACACTCACTTACACGTACTTACACGCACTTGCACACACGTACACACAGTTACACGCACTTACACGTGCTTACACTCACTTACACGCACTTTCACGCATCTACATGCACTTACATTTACTTACACGCACTTACACGTACTTACATATACTTACACGCATTTACATGCACTTACACGCACGTACACGCACTTACACGCACTTAAACATACTTACACGCACTTACATGCACTTATATGCACTTACACACACTTACACGCACTTACACGCACTTAAACGCACTTACGCGCACTTACACGTACTTACAAGCACTTACACGCACTTATACGTACTTACACGCACTTACACATATTTACACGCACGTACACGCACTTATCGCTGTCACACGCAGTTACACGTAGTTACACGTACTTACGCGCACTTACACGTACTTACAAGCACTTACACGCACTTATACGTACTTACACGCACTTACACATATTTACACGCACGTACACGCACTTATCGCTGTCACACGCAGTTACACGTAGTTACACGTACTTACGCGCACTTACACGTACTTACAAGCACTTACACGCACTTATACGTACTTACACGCACTTACACATATTTACACGCACGTACACGCACTTATCGCTGTCACACGCAGTTACACGTAGTTACACGTACTTACGCGCACTTACACGTACTTACAAGCACTTACACGCACTTATACGTACTTACACGCACTTACACATATTTACACGCACGTACACGCACTTATCGCTGTCACACGCAGTTACACGTAGTTACACGTACTTACGCGCACTTACACGTACTTACAAGCACTTACACGCACTTATACGTACTTACACGCACTTACACATATTTACACGCACGTACACGCACTTATCGCTGTCACACGCAGTTACACGTAGTTACACGTACTTACGCGCACTTACACGTACTTACAAGCACTTACACGCACTTATACGTACTTACACGCACTTACACATATTTACACGCACGTACACGCACTTATCGCTGTCACACGCAGTTACACGTAGTTACACGTACTTACGCGCACTTACACGTACTTACAAGCACTTACACGCACTTATACGTACTTACACGCACTTACACATATTTACACGCACGTACACGCACTTATCGCTGTCACACGCAGTTACACGTAGTTACACGTACTTACGCGCACTTACACGTACTTACAAGCACTTACACGCACTTATACGTACTTACACGCACTTACACATATTTACACGCACGTACACGCACTTATCGCTGTCACACGCAGTTACACGTAGTTACACGTACTTACGCGCACTTACACGTACTTACAAGCACTTACACGCACTTATACGTACTTACACGCACTTACACATATTTACACGCACGTACACGCACTTATCGCTGTCACACGCAGTTACACGTAGTTACACGTACTTACGCGCACTTACACGTACTTACAAGCACTTACACGCACTTATACGTACTTACACGCACTTACACATATTTACACGCACGTACACGCACTTATCGCTGTCACACGCAGTTACACGTAGTTACACGTACTTACGCGCACTTACACGTACTTACAAGCACTTACACGCACTTATACGTACTTACACGCACTTACACATATTTACACGCACGTACACGCACTTATCGCTGTCACACGCAGTTACACGTAGTTACACGTACTTACGCGCACTTACACGTACTTACAAGCACTTACACGCACTTATACGTACTTACACGCACTTACACGTACAAACAGGCACTTACACGTACATATACCCACTTACTCATACTTACACGCACATACACGCACTTAAACACACTTACACGTAATATCACGCACCAACAAGCACTCACAAGAACATACACGCACGTACACGCACTTATCGCTGTCACACGCAGTTACACGTAGTTACACGTACTTACGCGCACTTACACGTACTTACACGTACATACACACAATTACACACACTTATACGCACATATACGCACTTACATGCACTTACACGCACCTATAAGAACGTACATGCACTTACACCCACTTATACGCAGTCATACGTACTTACACATACTTACACACGCTTACACAAACGTACACGCACTTACATGCACTTTCATGCACTTGCACGCACTTACACACATTTATATGCACTTACACGCTCTCACACGCAGTTATACACCGTTAAACACACTTATACGCACTCACACGCACTTACACGCAATTACACGCACTTACGCACTTACACGCACTTACACACACTTACACGCACTTACACGCACTTACACGCACTTACACGCACTTATACATACTTACACACACTTACACACACGTACATGCAGTTACACGCACTTACACATACTTACACGCACTTACACGCACTTACACGTACTTACACATAATTACACACACTTACAAACACTTACACGTACTTACACGTACTTACATGTACTTGCATGCACTTACACACGCTTACACCCACTTACACGCACTTACACGTACTTATACATACTTACACACACTTACACACACGTACATGCAGTTACACGCACTTACACATAGTTACACGCACTTACACGCACTTACATGCACTTACACGCACTTACAAGCACTTACACGCACTTACACGCACTTACACGCATTTACACGCACTTACACGCACTTACACGTATTTTCACACACTTACATGCAGTTACACATACTTACACGTGTGTACACGCACTTGTACACACTTACACACACTTATACGCACTAAACCACACTTGCACGCACTTATATGCACTTACACGCACTTACACACACTTACACACACTTACATGCACTTACATGCAACCAGGCCGTGACTCGGGCGCAACTAGGACGCAACTAAGGTGCAATTAGGGCGCAACTAGGGCGCAACTAGGGTGCAACTAGGGCGCAACTAAGGCGCAACTAGGACGCAAAAATGCACAAGTAGGACGCATCTAGGGCGCACAAACCATACATGCACTTACACGTACTTAGACACACTTACACGCACTTACACGCACTTACGCACACTTACCCGCACTTACACACAATTAAACGCACTTACACAAATTACACCCACGTACACACACTTACATGCACTTACACACACTTACACGCACTTGTATACACTTACACGTACTTACACGCCCATACACGCACTTGTACACACTTACAAGCACTTACACGCAGTTAATTGCACTTACACGCACTTACACATACTCACACAAACTTACACGCCCTTACACGCGCTTACACGTACTTACACACACTTACAAACACTTACACACAACCATACGTACTAACACATGCTTACACACACTTACACGCACTTACATGCACTGACACACACTTACACGTACGTACACGCACTTACACGCACTTATACATACTTACATACAGTTACACGCATTAAGGTGCAGTTTCACGTACTTACACGCCCTTACACATACTTACATGCACTTACAAGCATTTACACGCGCTTACATGTAGTTACATGCACCTACACGTACTTACGCGCAGTTATATGCACTTACACATACTTATAGGCACTTACACGCACTTTTCACGTACTTACACGCACTTACACGTACTTACATGTCCTTACACGCACTTACATGCAGTTATACACACTTACACACACTTACACGCACTTACCCGCACTTACACACACTTACACGCACTTACACACACTTACATGCACTTTCACACACTTACACGTACGTACACACACTTGTACGCACTTACACGCAGTTACACACACTTATACGTGCTTACACGCACTTACACATACATCCACGCATTCACACGTACTTCCATACACTTACACGTAGTTACACGTACTTACACGCACTTGGACGCACTTACACATACTTATATGCACTTACACACACTTACATGCACTTACACACACTTACACGTACTTACACGCACTTTCATGCACTTACATACACTTACACGTACTTACACACACTTATACACACTTACATGCACTTACACTTACTTACATGCACTTATGCGCACTTACACGTACTTACACACACATACATGCACTTACATGCACTTACACGTACTGACACACACTTACACGTACATACACATACTTACACGCACGTGTACGTACTTACACATACTTACACGCACTTACATACACTTACACGCACTTACATGCACTTACACACACTTACATGCACTAACAAGTACTTGCACACACTTACACGCACTTATACGTACTTACTCACACTTACATATACTTACACGCACTTACATGCACTTACACACACTCACACGTACATACACGCACTTACCAGTCTTACACGCACTTACACGCACTTACACGCACTTACAGGCACTTACACGCACTTACATGCACTTACGCACACTTACACATACTAACACGAACCTACCCACACTTACACGCACGTACACATACTTACATATAGTTACACGTACTTACACGCACTTACATGCACTTATACGTACTTACACGCACTTAGACGTACTTACACGCACTTACACGCACTTACACACACTTACACGCACGTATACACACATACATGCACTTACACACACTTACACATACTAACACGAACCTACCCACACTTACACGCACTTACATGTACTTACACATACATGTACACACTTACACGCACTTATACGCACTCATACGTACTTCCATGCACTTACACGCATTTACACACAGTTACTTGCACTTACACGCACTTACACGCACTTACAAAAACTTACACGCAATAACACGTACTTATACAAACTTACACGCACTTGCAAACACTTACATACACTTACATGCACTTACACGCAGTTACACACACTTGCATGCTCTCACACACACTTACACGCACTTACATGCACTTACACGTACGTACACACACTTACACACAGTTACACGCACTTACACGTTGTTACACGCACTTACACGCACTTACACCCAGTTACACATACTTACACGCACTTACACGCACTTCCACGCACATATACGTACTTACACACACTTACACACACGTACACGCACTTACACGTACTCACACGCAGTTAAACGTACTTACAGGCACTTATACGCACTTATACGCACTTACACACACTTATACGGACTTACACGCACTTACACGTACTTACCCGCACTTACACGCACTTACACGCACGTATACACACATACATGCACTTACACACACTTACACGCACGTACACGCACTTACATGCACTTACACGTACGTACACACACTTACACACAGTTACACGCACTTACACGTTGTTACACGCACTTACACGCACTTACACCCAGTTACACATACTTACACGCACTTACACGCACTTCCACGCACATATACGTACTTACACACACTTACACACACGTACACGCACTTACACGTACTCACACGCAGTTAAACGTACTTACAGGCACTTATACGCACTTATACGCACTTACACACACTTATACGGACTTACACGCACTTACACGTACTTACCCGCACTTACACGCACTTACACGCACGTATACACACATACATGCACTTACACACACTTACACGCACGTACACGCACTTACATGCACTTACACGTACGTACACACACTTACACACAGTTACACGCACTTACACGTTGTTACACGCACTTACACGCACTTACACCCAGTTACACATACTTACACGCACTTACACGCACTTCCACGCACATATACGTACTTACACACACTTACACACACGTACACGCACTTACACGTACTCACACGCAGTTAAACGTACTTACAGGCACTTATACGCACTTATACGCACTTACACACACTTATACGGACTTACACGCACTTACACGTACTTATACGCACTTTCACGCACTTACACGCACTTATACACACTTACACGTACTTACAAGCACTTACACGTGCTTACACGCACTTACACGCACTTACACGCACTTACACGTACTTACCCGCACTTACACGCACTTACACCCGGTTACACATACTTACACACACTTACACGCGGTTACACATACTTACACGCACTTACACGCACTTACACATAATTACATACACTTACACACACTTGTACACACTTGTACATACTTACACGCACTTACACGCACTTACATGCACTTACGCGTACTTACACGGACTTACACGCACCTACACACACTTACACGCACTTACACACACTTACACGCACGTATGCGCACTTACACACACTTACATATACTTACACACACTTACATGCACTTACATATACTTACACACACTTACAGGCACTTACACACACTTACATATACTTACACACACTTACAGGCACTTACACACACTTACATATACTTACACACACTTACACGCACTTACTCGTACTTACATATACTTACACGTACTTACACGCACTTACACGCACTTACACGCACTTACACGCACTTACACGCACTTACACACACTTACGCGTACTTGCACGCACTTACACACACTTACACACACTTACACACATTACACATTCTTACACACACTTACATGCACTTACACGTACTTACACGTACTTGTACACACTTACACGTACTTACACGCACATACACACACTTACACACACTTACATGCACTTACACGTAGTTAATTGCACTTACACGTACTTACACGAACTTGCACGTACATACACGCACTTACACGTACTTCCACACACTTACAAACACTTACACACAATTACACACACTTACACAGACTTACACTCACTTACACACATTTACATGCACTTACACACACTTACACGCACGTACAGACCCTTACACGCACTTATACATACTTACATGCAGTTGCACGCATTTAGGCACAGTTACACGTACTTACACGCCCTTATGTGCACTTATACACACTTACAAGCACTTACACGCACTTACACGCACCTACATGCACTTGCACGCACTTACAGGCAGTTACACGCACTTACACATACTTCCAGGCACTTACACACACTTAAGACGTACTTACACGCACTTACACGTACTTACACGCACTTATTCGCACTTACATGTCCTTATATGCACTTACACGCAATTATACACACTCACACACACTTACAAGCACTTACCCGCACTTATACGCACGTACACACACTTACACACACTTACATGCACTTACACACACTTACACGCACTTACACGCACTTGTACGCACTTACACACAGTTACACGCACTTACACATGCTTACACGCACTTACACGCACTGACACGCATTGACACACACTTCCATACACTTACACGTACTTACACGCACTTAAATGCACGTACACGCACTTGCACGTACGTATACACACTTACATGCACTTATACACACTCACACGTACTTACATGTTCTTACACACACATGTACGCACTTACACACACTTACATGCACTTACACACACTTACACGCACTTACACGCACTTATACGCACTTACATACACTTAAACGCAATTACACGCACTTACACACATTTACACGCACTTACGCACACTTACACGCACTTACACGTACTTACATACACTTACACGCACTTACATGTACTTACACGCACTTACACGCACTTACAC
>SZWC01031699.1:6166-19664 GCA_023375785.1 Penium margaritaceum | reverse complement strand
GGAGTGGTGCAAACTGGTTGCGGAGTGGTGCGAACTGGTTGTGGACTGGTGCGAATTGGTTGCGGAGTGCTGCGAACTGGTTGCGGAGTGGTGCGAACTGGTTGCGGAGTGATGCAAACTGGCTGAGGAGTGGTGTGAACTGGTTGTGGCGTGGTACAAACTGGTTGCGGAGTGGTGTGAACTGGTTGCGGAGTCGTGCGAACTGGTTGAGGAATGGTGCGAACTGGCTGTGAAGTGGTGCAAACGTGTTGCAGAGTGGTGCAAACTGGATGCGGAGTGGTGCAAACTAGTTGCCAAGTGGTGCAAACTGGTTGCGGAATGGTGCAAGCAGGTTGCGGAGTGGTGCGAGCTGGTTACAGAGTGATGCGAACTGGTTGCGGAGTGGTATGAACTGGTTGCGGAGTGGTGCGAACTGGTTGCGGAGTGGTGCAAACTGGTTGCGCAGTGGTACAAACTGGTTGCGGAGTGGCACGAACTGGTTGCGGAGTGGTCTGACCGGGTTGCGGAGTGGTGGAACTGGTTGCGGAGTGGTGCGAACTGGCTGCGGAGTGGTGCATACTGGTTGCGGAGTGGTGCGAACTGGCTGCGGAGTGGTGCATACTGGTTGCGGAGTGGTGCGAACTGGCTGCGGAGTGGTGCATACTGGTTGCGGAGTGGTGCGAACTGGCTGCGGAGTGGTGCATACTGGTTGCGGAGTGGTGCGAACTGGCTGCGGAGTGGTGCATACTGGTTGCGGAGTGGTGCGAACTGGCTGCGGAGTGGTGCATACTGGTTGCGGAGTGGTGCGAACTGGCTGCGGAGTGGTGCATACTGGTTGCGGAGTGGTGCGAACTGGCTGCGGAGTGGTGCATACTGGTTGCGGAGTGGTGCGAACTGGCTGCGGAGTGGTGCATACTGGTTGCGGAGTGGTGCGAACTGGCTGCGGAGTGGTGCATACTGGTTGCGGAGTGGTGCGAACTGGCTGCGGAGTGGTGCATACTGGTTGCGGAGTGGTGCGAACTGGCTGCGGAGTGGTGCATACTGGTTGCGGAGTGGTGCGAACTGGCTGCGGAGTGGTGCATACTGGTTGCGGAGTGGTGCGAACTGGCTGCGGAGTGGTGCATACTGGTTGCGGAGTGGTGCGAACTGGCTGCGGAGTGGTGCATACTGGTTGCGGAGTGGTGCGAACTGGCTGCGGAGTGGTGCATACTGGTTGCGGAGTGGTGCGAACTGGCTGCGGAGTGGTGCATACTGGTTGCGGAGTGGTGCGAACTGGCTGCGGAGTGGTGCATACTGGTTGCGGAGTGGTGCGAACTGGCTGCGGAGTGGTGCATACTGGTTGCGGAGTGGTGCGAACTGGCTGCGGAGTGGTGCATACTGGTTGCGGAGTGGTGCGAACTGGCTGCGGAGTGGTGCATACTGGTTGCGGAGTGGTGCGAACTGGCTGCGGAGTGGTGCATACTGGTTGCGGAGTGGTGCGAACTGGCTGCGGAGTGGTGCATACTGGTTGCGGAGTGGTGCGAACTGGCTGCGGAGTGGTGCATACTGGTTGCGGAGTGGTGCGAACTGGCTGCGGAGTGGTGCATACTGGTTGCGGAGTGGTGCGAACTGGCTGCGGAGTGGTGCATACTGGTTGCGGAGTGGTGCGAACTGGCTGCGGAGTGGTGCATACTGGTTGCGGAGTGGTGCGAACTGGCTGCGGAGTGGTGCATACTGGTTGCGGAGTGGTGCGAACTGGCTGCGGAGTGGTGCATACTGGTTGCGGAGTGGTGCGAACTGGCTGCGGAGTGGTGCATACTGGTTGCGGAGTGGTGCGAACTGGCTGCGGAGTGGTGCATACTGGTTGCGGAGTGGTGCGAACTGGCTGCGGAGTGGTGCATACTGGTTGCGGAGTGGTGCGAACTGGCTGCGGAGTGGTGCATACTGGTTGCGGAGTGGTGCGAACTGGCTGCGGAGTGGTGCATACTGGTTGCGGAGTGGTGCGAACTGGCTGCGGAGTGGTGCATACTGGTTGCGGAGTGGTGCGAACTGGCTGCGGAGTGGTGCATACTGGTTGCGGAGTGGTGCGAACTGGCTGCGGAGTGGTGCATACTGGTTGCGGAGTGGTGCGAACTGGCTGCGGAGTGGTGCATACTGGTTGCGGAGTGGTGCGAACTGGATGCGGAGTGGTGCAAACTAGTTGCGGAGTGGTGCAAACTGGTTGCAGAGTGGTGTGAACTGGTTCCCAAGCGGTGCAAACTGGTTGCGGAATGGTGCAAGCAGGTTGCGGAGTGGTGCGAGCTGGTTGCAGAGTGATGCGAACTGGTTGCGGAGTGGTGTGAACGAGTTGCGGAGTGGTGCGAACTGGTTACGGAGTGGTGCGAACTGGTTGTAGATTGCTTCGAACTGGTTGCGGAGCGGTGCGAACTGGTTTCGAAGTGGTGCGAACTGGTTGCGGAGTAGTGGAAACTGGTCGCAGAGTCGTGCGAACTGGTTGCGGAGTGGTGGGAACTGGTTGCGGAGTGGTGCCAACTGGTTTCGGAGTGGTGCGAACTGGCTGCGGAATGGTGCATACTGGTTGTGGAGTGGTGCGAACTGGTTGTGGAGTGGTGCAAACTGGTTGAGGAGTGGTGCAGACTGGTTGTGGATTGGTGCAAACTGGTTGCAGAGTGGTGTGAACTGGTTCCCAAGCGGTGCAAACTGGTTGCGGAATGGTGCGAACTGGTTGCGGAGTGGTGGGAACTGGTTGCGGAGTGGTGCGAACAGGTTGCGAAGTGGTACAAACTAAATGCAGAGTGGTGCGAAATGGTTGAGGAGTGGTGCGAACTGGTTGCCAGTTGATGCGGACAGGTTGAAGAGTGGTGCTAACAGGTTTCTAAGTGGTGCAAACTGGTTGCGGAGTGGTGCGAACAGGTTGCGGAGTGGTGCGAACTGGTTGCGGAGTGGTGCGAACTGGTTGCAGAGTGGTGTGAACTGGTTCTGGAGTAGTGCCAACTGGTCGCGGAGTGGTGGGAACTGGTTGTGGAGTGGTACGAACTATTTGCGGAGTGCTGCGAACTGGTTGCGGAGCGGTTCGAACTGGTTGCGGAGCGGTTCGAACTGGTTGCGGAGTGCTGCAAACGTGCTGAGAAGTGGTGCGAACTGGTTGCAGAGTGGTACAAACTGGTTGCGGAGTGGTGTGAACGAGTTGCGGAGTGGTGCGAACTGGTTGCGGAGTGGTACAAACTGGTTGCGGAGTGGTGCAAACTGGCTGCGAAGTGGTGCAAACTGGTTGCGGAGTGGTGCAAACTGGTTGTGGAGTGGTGCAAACTAGTTGCCAATTGGTGCAAACTGGTTGCACAATGGTGCAAACAGGTTGCAGAGTGGTGCGAGCTGGTTACAGAGTGGTGCGAACTGGTTGTGGAGTGGTATGAACTGGTTGCGGAGTGGAGCGAACAGGTTGCGGAGTGGTGCAAACTGGTTGCGCAGTGGTACGAACTGGTTGCGGAGTAGCACGAACTGGTTGTGGATTGGTGCGACCTGGTTGCGGAGTGGTGCAACTGGTTGCGGAGTGGTGCGAACTGGTTGAGGAGTGGTGCGAACGTGTTGCGGATTGGTGCGAACTGGTTGCAGAGTGGTGCAAACTGGTTTAATAGTGGTGGGAACTGGTTCCGGAGTGGTGCCAACTGGTTGCGGTGTGGTCAGAACTGGTTGCGGAGTGGTGCAAACTGGTTGCGGAGTGGTGCGAACTGGTTGTGGAGTGGTGCGAACTGGTTGCGGAGTGGTGCAAACTGGTTGCGGAGTGGTGCAAACTGATTGCAGAGTGGTGCGCACTGGTCGCGGAGTGGTGCGAACTGGCTGCGGAGTGGTGCAAACTGGTTGCGGAGTGGTGCAAACTGATTGCAGAGTGGTGCGCACTGGTCGCGGAGTGGTGCGAACTGGCTGCGGAGTGGTGCAAACTGGTTGCGGAGTGGTGCAAACTGATTGCAGAGTGGTGCGCACTGGTCGCGGAGTGGTGCGAACTGGCTGCGGAGTGGTGCAAACTGGTTGCGGAGTGGTGCAAACTGATTGCAGAGTGGTGCGCACTGGTCGCGGAGTGGTGCGAACTGGCTGCGGAGTGGTGCAAACTGGTTGCGGAGTGGTGCAAACTGATTGCAGAGTGGTGCGCACTGGTCGCGGAGTGGTGCGAACTGGCTGCGGAGTGGTGCAAACTGGTTGCGGAGTGGTGCAAACTGATTGCAGAGTGGTGCGCACTGGTCGCGGAGTGGTGCGAACTGGCTGCGGAGTGGTGCAAACTGGTTGCGGAGTGGTGCAAACTGATTGCAGAGTGGTGCGCACTGGTCGCGGAGTGGTGCGAACTGGCTGCGGAGTGGTGCAAACTGGTTGCGGAGTGGTGCAAACTGATTGCAGAGTGGTGCGCACTGGTCGCGGAGTGGTGCGAACTGGCTGCGGAGTGGTGCAAACTGGTTGCGGAGTGGTGCAAACTGATTGCAGAGTGGTGCGCACTGGTCGCGGAGTGGTGCGAACTGGCTGCGGAGTGGTGCAAACTGGTTGCGGAGTGGTGCAAACTGATTGCAGAGTGGTGCGCACTGGTCGCGGAGTGGTGCGAACTGGCTGCGGAGTGGTGCAAACTGGTTGCGGAGTGGTGCAAACTGATTGCAGAGTGGTGCGCACTGGTCGCGGAGTGGTGCGAACTGGCTGCGGAGTGGTGCAAACTGGTTGCGGAGTGGTGCAAACTGATTGCAGAGTGGTGCGCACTGGTCGCGGAGTGGTGCGAACTGGCTGCGGAGTGGTGCAAACTGGTTGCGGAGTGGTGCAAACTGATTGCAGAGTGGTGCGCACTGGTCGCGGAGTGGTGCGAACTGGCTGCGGAGTGGTGCAAACTGGTTGCGGAGTGGTGCAAACTGATTGCAGAGTGGTGCGCACTGGTCGCGGAGTGGTGCGAACTGGCTGCGGAGTGGTGCAAACTGGTTGCGGAGTGGTGCAAACTGATTGCAGAGTGGTGCGCACTGGTCGCGGAGTGGTGCGAACTGGCTGCGGAGTGGTGCAAACTGGTTGCGGAGTGGTGCAAACTGATTGCAGAGTGGTGCGCACTGGTCGCGGAGTGGTGCGAACTGGCTGCGGAGTGGTGCAAACTGGTTGCGGAGTGGTGCAAACTGATTGCAGAGTGGTGCGCACTGGTCGCGGAGTGGTGCGAACTGGCTGCGGAGTGGTGCAAACTGGTTGCGGAGTGGTGCAAACTGATTGCAGAGTGGTGCGCACTGGTCGCGGAGTGGTGCGAACTGGCTGCGGAGTGGTGCAAACTGGTTGCGGAGTGGTGCAAACTGATTGCAGAGTGGTGCGCACTGGTCGCGGAGTGGTGCGAACTGGCTGCGGAGTGGTGCAAACTGGTTGCGGAGTGGTGCAAACTGATTGCAGAGTGGTGCGCACTGGTCGCGGAGTGGTGCGAACTGGCTGCGGAGTGGTGCAAACTGGTTGCGGAGTGGTGCAAACTGATTGCAGAGTGGTGCGCACTGGTCGCGGAGTGGTGCGAACTGGCTGCGGAGTGGTGCAAACTGGTTGCGGAGTGGTGCAAACTGATTGCAGAGTGGTGCGCACTGGTCGCGGAGTGGTGCGAACTGGCTGCGGAGTGGTGCAAACTGGTTGCGGAGTGGTGCAAACTGATTGCAGAGTGGTGCGCACTGGTCGCGGAGTGGTGCGAACTGGCTGCGGAGTGGTGCAAACTGGTTGCGGAGTGGTGCAAACTGATTGCAGAGTGGTGCGCACTGGTCGCGGAGTGGTGCGAACTGGCTGCGGAGTGGTGCAAACTGGTTGCGGAGTGGTGCAAACTGATTGCAGAGTGGTGCGCACTGGTCGCGGAGTGGTGCGAACTGGCTGCGGAGTGGTGCAAACTGGTTGCGGAGTGGTGCAAACTGATTGCAGAGTGGTGCGCACTGGTCGCGGAGTGGTGCGAACTGGCTGCGGAGTGGTGCAAACTGGTTGCGGAGTGGTGCAAACTGATTGCAGAGTGGTGCGCACTGGTCGCGGAGTGGTGCGAACTGGCTGCGGAGTGGTGCAAACTGGTTGCGGAGTGGTGCAAACTGATTGCAGAGTGGTGCGCACTGGTCGCGGAGTGGTGCGAACTGGCTGCGGAGTGGTGCAAACTGGTTGCGGAGTGGTGCAAACTGATTGCAGAGTGGTGCGCACTGGTCGCGGAGTGGTGCGAACTGGCTGCGGAGTGGTGCAAACTGGTTGCGGAGTGGTGCAAACTGATTGCAGAGTGGTGCGCACTGGTCGCGGAGTGGTGCGAACTGGCTGCGGAGTGGTGCAAACTGGTTGCGGAGTGGTGCAAACTGATTGCAGAGTGGTGCGCACTGGTCGCGGAGTGGTGCGAACTGGCTGCGGAGTGGTACGAACTGGTTGCAGAGTGGTGCGAACTGGTTGCGGAGTGGTGCAAACCGGTTGCGGAGTGGTGCGAACTGGTTGCGGAGAGGTGCGAACTGGTTGCGAAGTGGTACGAACTGGTTGTGGAGTGGTGCAAACTGGTTGAGGAGTGGTGCGAGCTGGTTGCCGATTGGTGCAAACAGGTTGCGGGGTGGTGCAAACTGGTTTCGGAGTGGTGCAAACTAGTTGCGGAGTGGTGTGAACTGGATGCGGAGTGGTGCGAACTGGTTGCGGAGTGGTGCGAATTGGTTGCGAAATGGTGCAAACTGGTTGAGGAGTGGTGCGAACTGGTTGCAGATTGGTGCGAATTGGTTCAAGTGTTGTGCAAACGGGTTGCGGATTGGTGCAAACTGGTTGCGGAGTGGTGCGAACAGGGTTCGGAGTGGTGCAAACTGGTTGCGGAGTGGTGCAAACTGGTTGCGGAGTGGTGCGAACTGGCTGCGGAGTGGTACGAACTGGTTGCAGAGTGGAGCGAACTAGTTGCGGAGTGGTTCGAACTAGTTGCGGAGTTGTGGGAAGTGGCTGCGAAGGGGTGAAAAATGGTTGCGCAGTGGTGGGAACTGGTTGCGGATTGGTGCGAATTTGTTGCAGAGTTGTGTGAACTGGTTGCGGAGTGGTGCGAGCTGGTTGCGGAGTTGTGCGAAGTGGGTGCGGAGTGGTGCAAACTGGCTGCGGAGTGGTACGAACTGGCTGCGGAGTGGTGCAACTGGTTGTGGAGTGGTGCGAACTGGTTGCAGAGTGGTGCGAACTGGTTGCGGAATGGTGGGAACTAGTTAAGGAGTGGTGCGAACTAATTGCGGAGTGGTGCGAACTGGTTGCGGATTGGTGCGAAATGGTTGCGTAGTGGTGCGAACTGGTTGTGGAGTTGTGCGAACTGGTTGCGGACGGGTGCAAACTGGTTGCGGAGTGGTGCAAACCGGTTGCGGAGTGGTGCAAACTGGTTGCGGATTGGTACAAACTGGTTGCGGAGTGGTGCAAACTGATTGCAGAGTGGTGCGAACTGGTCGCGGAGTGGTGTGAACTGCTTGCGGAGTGGTGCGAACTGGTTGCGGTGTGGTGCAAACTGGTTGTAGCGTGGTGCGACCTGGTTGCGGAGTGGTGCGAACTGGTTGTAGCGTGGTGCGAACTGGTTGCGGAGTGGTGCAAACCGGTTGCGGAGTGGTGCAAACTGGTTGCGGATTGGTACAAACTGGTTGCGGAGTGGTGCAAACTGATTGCAGAGTGGTGCGAACTGGTCGCGGAGTGGTGTGAACTGCTTGCGGAGTGGTGCGAACTGGTTGCGGTGTGGTGCAAACTGGTTGTAGCGTGGTGCGACCTGGTTGCGGAGTGGTGCGAACTGGTTGTAGCGTGGTGCGAACTGGTTGCGGAGTGGTGCAAACCGGTTGCGGAGTGGTGCAAACTGGTTGCGGATTGGTACAAACTGGTTGCGGAGTGGTGCAAACTGATTGCAGAGTGGTGCGAACTGGTCGCGGAGTGGTGTGAACTGCTTGCGGAGTGGTGCGAACTGGTTGCGGTGTGGTGCAAACTGGTTGTAGCGTGGTGCGACCTGGTTGCGGAGTGGTGCGAACTGGTTGTAGCGTGGTGCGAACTGGTTGCGGAGTGGTGCAAACCGGTTGCGGAGTGGTGCAAACTGGTTGCGGATTGGTACAAACTGGTTGCGGAGTGGTGCAAACTGATTGCAGAGTGGTGCGAACTGGTCGCGGAGTGGTGTGAACTGCTTGCGGAGTGGTGCGAACTGGTTGCGGTGTGGTGCAAACTGGTTGTAGCGTGGTGCGACCTGGTTGCGGAGTGGTGCGAACTGGTTGTAGCGTGGTGCGAACTGGTTGCGGAGTGGTGCAAACCGGTTGCGGAGTGGTGCAAACTGGTTGCGGATTGGTACAAACTGGTTGCGGAGTGGTGCAAACTGATTGCAGAGTGGTGCGAACTGGTCGCGGAGTGGTGTGAACTGCTTGCGGAGTGGTGCGAACTGGTTGCGGTGTGGTGCAAACTGGTTGTAGCGTGGTGCGACCTGGTTGCGGAGTGGTGCGAACTGGTTGTAGCGTGGTGCGAACTGGTTGCGGAGTGGTGCAAACCGGTTGCGGAGTGGTGCAAACTGGTTGCGGATTGGTACAAACTGGTTGCGGAGTGGTGCAAACTGATTGCAGAGTGGTGCGAACTGGTCGCGGAGTGGTGTGAACTGCTTGCGGAGTGGTGCGAACTGGTTGCGGTGTGGTGCAAACTGGTTGTAGCGTGGTGCGACCTGGTTGCGGAGTGGTGCGAACTGGTTGTAGCGTGGTGCGAACTGGTTGCGGAGTGGTGCAAACCGGTTGCGGAGTGGTGCAAACTGGTTGCGGATTGGTACAAACTGGTTGCGGAGTGGTGCAAACTGATTGCAGAGTGGTGCGAACTGGTCGCGGAGTGGTGTGAACTGCTTGCGGAGTGGTGCGAACTGGTTGCGGTGTGGTGCAAACTGGTTGTAGCGTGGTGCGACCTGGTTGCGGAGTGGTGCGAACTGGTTGTAGCGTGGTGCGAACTGGTTGCGGAGTGGTGCAAACCGGTTGCGGAGTGGTGCAAACTGGTTGCGGATTGGTACAAACTGGTTGCGGAGTGGTGCAAACTGATTGCAGAGTGGTGCGAACTGGTCGCGGAGTGGTGTGAACTGCTTGCGGAGTGGTGCGAACTGGTTGCGGTGTGGTGCAAACTGGTTGTAGCGTGGTGCGACCTGGTTGCGGAGTGGTGCGAACTGGTTGTAGCGTGGTGCGAACTGGTTGCGGAGTGGTGCAAACCGGTTGCGGAGTGGTGCAAACTGGTTGCGGATTGGTACAAACTGGTTGCGGAGTGGTGCAAACTGATTGCAGAGTGGTGCGAACTGGTCGCGGAGTGGTGTGAACTGCTTGCGGAGTGGTGCGAACTGGTTGCGGTGTGGTGCAAACTGGTTGTAGCGTGGTGCGACCTGGTTGCGGAGTGGTGCGAACTGGTTGTAGCGTGGTGCGAACTGGTTGCGGAGTGGTGTGAACTGGTTGCGGAGTGGTGTGAACTGGTTGCGGAGTTGTGTGAACTGCTTGCGGAGTGGTGCGAACTGGTTGCGGAGTGGTGCAAACTGGTTGCGGAGTGGTGCAAACTGGTTGCGGAGTGTTGCAAACTGGTTGCCGCGTGGTGCAAAATAGTTGCAAAGTGGTGCAAACTGGTTTCGAAATGGTGCGAACTGGTTGCGGTGTGGTGCGAGCTGGTTACGGTGTGGTGCGAACTGGTTCCGGGGTGGTACGAACGGGCTGCAGAGTGGTGGAAACTGGTTGCGGAGTGGTGCGAACTGGTTGCGGAGTGGTGCGAACTGGTTGCGGAGTGGTGCAAGCTGGTTGCGGAGTGGTGCGAACTGGTTGGGGAGTGGTGTGAACTGGTTGCGGAGTGGTGCGAACTGGTTGCGGAGTGGTGCGAACTGGTTGCGGAGTGGTGCAAGCTGGTTGCGGAGTGGTGCGAACTGGTTGGGGAGTGGTGTGAACTGGTTGTGGAGTGGTGCAAACTGGTTGCGGAGTGGTGCAAATCGGTTGTGGACTGGTGCGCATTGGTTGCAGAGTGCTGCGAACTGGTTGCGGAGTGGTGCGAACTGGTTGCGGAGTGATGCAAACTGGCTCAGGAGTGGTGCGAACTGGTTGTGGCGTGGTACAAACTGGTTGCTGAGTGGTGTGAACTGGTTACGGAGTGGTGCGAACTGGTTGCGGAATGGTGCGAACTGGCTGTGAAGTGGTGCAAACTAGTTGCCAAGTGGTGCAAACTGGTTGCATAGTGATGCGAACTGGTTGCGGAGTGGTATGAACTGGTTGCGGAGTGGTGCGAACTGGTTGCGGAGTGGTGCGAACTGGTTGCGCAGTAGTACGAACTGGTTGCGGAGTGGTGCGAACTGGCTGCGGAGTGGTGCGAACTGGTTGCAGAGTGGTGTGAACTGGTTGCCGAGCGGTGCGAACTGGTTGCGGAATGGTGCGAACTGGCTGCGGAGTGGTGCGAACTGGTTGCAGAGTGGTGTGAACTGGTTGCCGAGCGGTGCGAACTGGTTGCGGAATGGTGCGAACTGGCTGCGGAGTGGTGCGAACTGGTTGCAGAGTGGTGTGAACTGGTTGCCGAGCGGTGCGAACTGGTTGCGGAATGGTGCGAACTGGCTGCGGAGTGGTGCGAACTGGTTGCAGAGTGGTGTGAACTGGTTGCCGAGCGGTGCGAACTGGTTGCGGAATGGTGCGAACTGGCTGCGGAGTGGTGCGAACTGGTTGCAGAGTGGTGTGAACTGGTTGCCGAGCGGTGCGAACTGGTTGCGGAATGGTGCGAACTGGCTGCGGAGTGGTGCGAACTGGTTGCAGAGTGGTGTGAACTGGTTGCCGAGCGGTGCGAACTGGTTGCGGAATGGTGCGAACTGGCTGCGGAGTGGTGCGAACTGGTTGCAGAGTGGTGTGAACTGGTTGCCGAGCGGTGCGAACTGGTTGCGGAATGGTGCGAACTGGCTGCGGAGTGGTGCGAACTGGTTGCAGAGTGGTGTGAACTGGTTGCCGAGCGGTGCGAACTGGTTGCGGAATGGTGCGAACTGGCTGCGGAGTGGTGCGAACTGGTTGCAGAGTGGTGTGAACTGGTTGCCGAGCGGTGCGAACTGGTTGCGGAATGGTGCGAACTGGCTGCGGAGTGGTGCGAACTGGTTGCAGAGTGGTGTGAACTGGTTGCCGAGCGGTGCGAACTGGTTGCGGAATGGTGCGAACTGGCTGCGGAGTGGTGCGAACTGGTTGCAGAGTGGTGTGAACTGGTTGCCGAGCGGTGCGAACTGGTTGCGGAATGGTGCGAACTGGCTGCGGAGTGGTGCGAACTGGTTGCAGAGTGGTGTGAACTGGTTGCCGAGCGGTGCGAACTGGTTGCGGAATGGTGCGAACTGGCTGCGGAGTGGTGCGAACTGGTTGCAGAGTGGTGTGAACTGGTTGCCGAGCGGTGCGAACTGGTTGCGGAATGGTGCGAACTGGCTGCGGAGTGGTGCGAACTGGTTGCAGAGTGGTGTGAACTGGTTGCCGAGCGGTGCGAACTGGTTGCGGAATGGTGCGAACTGGCTGCGGAGTGGTGCGAACTGGTTGCAGAGTGGTGTGAACTGGTTGCCGAGCGGTGCGAACTGGTTGCGGAATGGTGCGAACTGGCTGCGGAGTGGTGCGAACTGGTTGCAGAGTGGTGTGAACTGGTTGCCGAGCGGTGCGAACTGGTTGCGGAATGGTGCGAACTGGCTGCGGAGTGGTGCGAACTGGTTGCAGAGTGGTGTGAACTGGTTGCCGAGCGGTGCGAACTGGTTGCGGAATGGTGCGAACTGGCTGCGGAGTGGTGCGAACTGGTTGCAGAGTGGTGTGAACTGGTTGCCGAGCGGTGCGAACTGGTTGCGGAATGGTGCGAACTGGCTGCGGAGTGGTGCGAACTGGTTGCAGAGTGGTGTGAACTGGTTGCCGAGCGGTGCGAACTGGTTGCGGAATGGTGCGAACTGGCTGCGGAGTGGTGCGAACTGGTTGCAGAGTGGTGTGAACTGGTTGCCGAGCGGTGCGAACTGGTTGCGGAATGGTGCGAACTGGCTGCGGAGTGGTGCGAACTGGTTGCAGAGTGGTGTGAACTGGTTGCCGAGCGGTGCGAACTGGTTGCGGAATGGTGCGAACTGGCTGCGGAGTGGTGCGAACTGGTTGCAGAGTGGTGTGAACTGGTTGCCGAGCGGTGCGAACTGGTTGCGGAATGGTGCGAACTGGCTGCGGAGTGGTGCGAACTGGTTGCAGAGTGGTGTGAACTGGTTGCCGAGCGGTGCGAACTGGTTGCGGAATGGTGCGAACTGGCTGCGGAGTGGTGCGAACTGGTTGCAGAGTGGTGTGAACTGGTTGCCGAGCGGTGCGAACTGGTTGCGGAATGGTGCGAACTGGCTGCGGAGTGGTGCGAACTGGTTGCAGAGTGGTGTGAACTGGTTGCCGAGCGGTGCGAACTGGTTGCGGAATGGTGCGAACTGGCTGCGGAGTGGTGCGAACTGGTTGCAGAGTGGTGTGAACTGGTTGCCGAGCGGTGCGAACTGGTTGCGGAATGGTGCGAACTGGCTGCGGAGTGGTGCGAACTGGTTGCAGAGTGGTGTGAACTGGTTGCCGAGCGGTGCGAACTGGTTGCGGAATGGTGCGAACTGGCTGCGGAGTGGTGCGAACTGGTTGCAGAGTGGTGTGAACTGGTTGCCGAGCGGTGCGAACTGGTTGCGGAATGGTGCGAACTGGCTGCGGAGTGGTGCGAACTGGTTGCAGAGTGGTGTGAACTGGTTGCCGAGCGGTGCGAACTGGTTGCGGAATGGTGCGAACTGGCTGCGGAGTGGTGCGAACTGGTTGCAGAGTGGTGTGAACTGGTTGCCGAGCGGTGCGAACTGGTTGCGGAATGGTGCGAACTGGCTGCGGAGTGGTGCGAACTGGTTGCAGAGTGGTGTGAACTGGTTGCCGAGCGGTGCGAACTGGTTGCGGAATGGTGCGAACTGGCTGCGGAGTGGTGCGAACTGGTTGCAGAGTGGAGCGAACTGGTTGCGGATTGGTGCGAATCCGTTCCAGAGTGGTGCAAACCGGTTGCGGAGTGGTGCAAACTGGTTGCGGAGTGGTGCGAACTGGTTGCGGAGTGGTGCGAACTGGTTGCGGAGTGGTGCGAACTGGCTGCGGAGTGATGCGAACTGGTTGCAGAGTGGAGCGAACTGGTTGCGGATTGGTGCGAACTAGTTGCGGAGTGGTTTGAACTAGTTGCGGAGTTGTGGGAACTGGTTGCAAAGGGGTGAAAAATGGTTGCGGTGTGGTGCGAACTGGTTGAGGAGTTGTGCAAACTGGTTGCAGATTGGTGCGAGTTTGTTGCAGAGTTGTGTGAACTGGTTGCAGAGTGGTGTGAACTGGTTGCGGAGTTGTGCGAAGTGGGTGCGGAGTGGTGCAAACTGGTTGCGGAGTGGTGCGAACTGGTTGTGGAGTGGTGCGAACTGGTTGCGGAGTGGTGTGAACTGGTTGCGGAGTGGTGCGAACTGGTTGTGGAGTGGTGCGAACTGGTTGCGGAGTGGTGTGAACTGGTTGCGGAGTGGTGCGAACTGGTTGTGGAGTGGTGCGAACTGGTTGCGGAGTGGTGTGAACTGGTTGCGGAGTGGTGCGAACTGGTT
>SZWC01031695.1:10000-20264 GCA_023375785.1 Penium margaritaceum | reverse complement strand
GTATGGTATGGTATGGTATGGTATGGTATGGTATGGTATGGTATGGTATGGTATGGTATGGTATGGTATGGTATGGTATGGTATGGTATGGTATGGTATGGTATGGTATTGTATGGTATTGTATGGTATGGTGTCGTGTGGGGTGGTATGGTATGGTATGGTATGGTATGGTATGGTATGGTATGGCATGGTATGGTATGGTATGGTATGGTATGGTATCGTATCGTATGGTATGGTATGGTATCGTATCGTATGGTATGGTATGGTATGGGGTTGCATGGTATGGTGCGGTATGGTATGGTATGGTATGGTATGGTATTGTATGGTGTGGTATGGTATGGTATGGTATTGTATTGTATGGTATGGTATGGTAAGGTATGGTATGGTATGGTATGGTATGGTATGGTATGGTATGGTATGGTATGGTATGGCATGGTATGGTATATTATGGTACGGTATGCTATGGTATGGTATGTTATAGTATGGCATGGTATGATATGGTATAGTATGGTATGGTATGGCATGGTATGGTATGGTATGGTTTGGTATGGTATGGTATGGTATGTGTGGTATGGTGTGCTCCTCGGTATGGATTACTTGGTACCGCGACGGGCCAACCTTCTTTTCTCCCTCGGCATCATGCAACTCAGCTCCGCATCCGGGGAAGAAGCGTTTTGCCCAGTCACCATCGGCGAAAGGGTGGCGGTAACTGTAACCGGCGGTGAATCCTTCTCCCTTCTGGATGCTACGGCAGAGGACTCCCAGGCACGTGAAAACAGATTGCCACCTATCACAGCCAATGTGCCTGACGCGGAACAGGTGACAGCACGTGATTGGCAAGAAATCGCGGAGAAGTCAACTGAGCCCGGAGTACAGACCAACCTCCTAGGATTGTGGCAGAAGGGACAATGAGTACTAGGGGATGGACACCCACTCGAGGATGAGGAGGAATTCTACCCACTCCGCGAAACAGCACCATCACCACCACCGCGGTGGGATCACATGCTCCACTCACGACTCTCGCCCGCACAAAAGCAGGATTTCTGTGACCTGCTGGACGCATTCGCGGACATCTTTGCTGGATCCACGGTTGACCTGGGGGCCGTGGAAGCCTTTCATGTCATCTCCACAAGGGACTCCGCGGCCACAAAACAGAAGGTGCGGCGCATTCTCCCGGAATAAGAAAAGATTATCACGGAAGGGCTCGCGGAGCTCAAGGCGCAGGGGGTGATCGTCCCAATCGTCAGTCCCTGGCGTGCCAACTTGGTCATCGTGGGGAAACCAGACGGATCCAAGCAATTTTGCGGCGACTTGCGCGACCTCAACCGCGTAACTGAGGAGGATGCGTACCCCATGCCACTGATCGTCGACATACAGGAGCGCCAGTAGGGTCGCGGATGGTTTGCAAAGCTCAACGCGAAGGCTGCCTTCCACGCCGTTCCCATGCACCCAGACTCCATCGCCAAGACGGCGTTTGTGACACCAGAAGGCCTATACGCGTTTACACGTATGCCCTTTGGACTCCGCAACGCTAGCGCGACATTTCAGCGGGTCATGGACTCCACCCTCCGCGGAATCCCCAATGTCAGCTGCTACATTGACGACATCATGGTCGCGGCACACACCTTCGAGGACCTGTTCTCATCCCTGGCCGCTGTCTTCGCTGCCCTCCGCAGGGCCAACATGAAGCTCAAGGCAGCCAAGTGCCCTATCGGAGCCGCGGAATGGAGTTCCTGGAGCGCGGATGGCATCAAGACTGATCCAGAGAAGATCGCGGCAGTACAGGAATGGCGCCAGCCCACTTCCGCGGGGCAAGTCAAGATCTTCCTGGGCTTCGTTTCCTTCTACCGGAAGTTTGTGCGTGACCACGCGCGCATCATTAAGCCGCTCCAGGAATTGACGCACCAGGACGTGCCGTTTGAATGGACATCAGATTGCGCGGACGCCTTGAAGGAAATCAAACACCGTGTGGTCACCGTGCCCATGCTCGAGTTCCCCGACTTCAACCTCCCATTCTCCATCACCACTGATTGGTCGCGGGATGGGCTTGGCCCCATCATATCCCAGACGGTGCAGGAACCCACACAGAATGTGATTGCCTACGCCAGTCGTGCCCCCACTGAAGGGGAGCGGAAGTACCCTCCGGTGAAGGGCGAATGCTTGGCTGTCCTTTGGGCACTCCAACACTTCCGCGATTACATACAGAATGGCAAGCCGTTCACGGTTTTCACGGACCATCAGGCCCTCCAGTGGCTCCTCACTGCTCAGAACCATGAGGGTATCCTAGCCAAGTGGGCCCTCCTTCTCCAGGGCTACAACATGGAGATCAAGTACCAGCCTGTGGCTGCAAACCGCAACGCGGATGCCCTGAGCCGACTTCCGCGCAATGGCTGGCCAGACCCTGATCAGGCATCACTGAATGCAGCGGAGGCACCTCCAAATTATGCGGAGCCCATCGCGGATGTCGGGACATCATCTCCACCCACTGAAGCAGAATGGGAGGGAGTGGCAAGGGAATTCGATGAGGAGGAACAGGAGGTCGCCTTCCAACTCTTGAATGAGCTCGATCCGGCCGCGGAGTGGGCCGCCGTGGAGACCCTACCAGCCCTTTCCGTGTCTGGCCTATAGCTTGCTCGCAGGTACAACCCTACCATCCACGGTTGGACGTTGGAGGAAATTGCACCCCATCTTCCCCCACGACATGCAACCCCGCGAACCTCGCGACCATCCGCTGCTCCACCACAGACCTGTCCATTGAGCGACCCGCACTCTCATGCTCCTGCCACACCACTCCTTGAGAACCGCCATCCCCTCACTCTGGTATACTTCCTCCTTCACTCCCATGAGTCTGCAGAAGGTCTCCGCGCCCTCTTCAACACTCACAATACCTCCCTTTCCCCTCTTGGCATCCCCCTCTCATGCACGCGAGACAGCCTGACCGGCATCCGCCTGTTATCCCGCAACATCATTCTCACCCACTCTAGTGTACGCAGTGCCGCTGCACGTGCCTCATGCACCTGGGCACCCGCGGCCCTCACCCCCGGACCGCCCGCACCCTCCGACGTCCACGTGGCGTGGTGTTACATGTGAATATGTGGCCGCAAGTTCGTGGCCATCGTGGACATTGGTGCCACCCATACCACGATTGCGCTCCGGATGGTCCGCTCGCTCTACATGTAGCACCTCATCCAACCCACTCGACTCCGCTTCTCTATCTCCACCGGAGACATCGACGCGCCGCTCGGACAAATTACGGGCCTCCCCATGCAGGTGGCGAATGTACATGCGGCACAAACCGTCCAGGTTTGCGATGTCCGCACGTACAACATTCTACTCGCAGCGGACTGGCTCGCGCCGCGCCAAGCGGATGTATTGATCGGTGCAGGCATCCTCAGTCTCATTTCAAGTTCCGGCATTCGATCGTTCAACCTGCTCTTTACCTCGCATCGACCATCTCCGAGCACGGTCATCTCCACCTTCGACTCAGCTCTCACCAGCGCTCAACACACTCGGCGGATAACGCGCAGCTGGGCTCTCGCCCGCGGAATATCGGACATGGCACGCAATCAAGGCACGGGGGCCGCGCCTTCGTCGCGGGGGGGTGGATCCTCCCGGCGGCTAAGGCTGTAAGCCAAAATCCAGGACTCGCAAGTCGGACTCGCAAATCCGAGTCCGGACCTAGACTCGCAAGTCCAAATCCAGGGTCCAGAACCGACCTGGACTCGCAAATCTCACCTTGACCTCCTACAACGAGACAACGACGACAAAGAGGGGATCATTGTAGATTATGTGAATACAAATATGGGTCAAATTCCTTCTCTATTAGTTACATGTCGAGTTCACATGGCTTTAGAGTCACAAATTTCAAAAACACATTGATTAAAACCCTTTTTTATTAGATGATGCACCAGACTCGCAATTCTTGCTCACCAGACTCGCAAATCCAGGAGACTAGACTCGCAAGTCTGGGACTCGCGAGTCCAAGTCTCAGACTCGCAAATCCGAGTCTGGCACTGGACTCGGACTCGCAAGTCAGGTTCTAGGCTCAGAATCGAGGTTCTAGACTCGCGAACACCCTTACCGGCGGCAGTTACGCCGCCCTGCCCTTAACACGGGCGCGGGGCACCGCCCGGCACGGACACCAACACCACCAACGGGGACAGCGGCTCTACCGCGGTAGGGCCCCACGACAAGGACTACGCCTGCCAAGACACCGGCACCACCCACGGCCGCAACAGGCGTGTCCCGATCTGGCTCGGTGACAAGAACTCCGCCAACACCGGTGACGGCAACCCCAGCAGCGGCTGCGGCCTCACCGCGGCCCAGCCCGGCCGCAGGAACGACCTTGACACCGACCACAACAGCAGCAATCCCAGCGCGGCCCAGCCCCGCGAAACGAACATCATCCCAGGTCACGCCGCCTGCGGCCAGGTCACCAGGCCCGTCGCGACAAGGCCCGGCCACAATCACACCGACGCGGATCCTCAGACGCATGGAGCTAGTGGCATGGGCAACGCACGCAGCAACAAGAACAACCGCTACACCAACACCAAGCCCGCGAGATGGGGCCCGGACCCTCATTACCCCAGTCCCCTCCCCGGCTAAGACGGCGCTCTCTCACTCGCCGCCGACCTCGCACGGTAGCCCAACTTTGCAACCCGCACGCCCCCTGCTCGGCATTGGAACGGTGATAGAAGGGGCGAGAACGTACCTCGAGGAAAGCTCGGGGGATAGCGGGGAGCAGCCCAAGGAAGCCCTATTGCTGGAAGTAGTAATCAGCGTCATGCTCCAACTGCTGACAGAGATCCCGGAAGTGATCCGCGCGGAGTTCGAGGATTCACTATTCGGCAAAATATGGCAGGTGGTGCTAAAGGGAGCAGCAACGGGGGTGCTAGCCCTCGGATTGCACGAAAGGCAGATGCTTTTCCTGGAAACAGCAGGTGCATAACGCCTTGTCTTGGCATTGCGGGACAGCCTGAACATCAAACCAAGGCTTTCCAGTGATATGACTGGCGTCTAGAACTATTGGACACCAAGCGGGCAGACCCATCACTGGAAGCCGCTCGAGTATGGTGGAACAGGGTGCGGAAGGACCAGCGGAACAGTCCAGAGAGACGGTATGTGCATCTGCTCCAGGAGAGGGCCAGAGCCCTCATCCTGTATCATGTGAACGACCAAGTACCCGGATCAGCGGAGGCATCACGCGAAGATCCGCGGCAGACGAGTGGAGGTGGGGATACTTGCTCAACCTCGTCTACGCTACGTGGAGCATTCAGTATCCGCAAGAGGAGAGGTCGCGGCTTGCCGACACACAGGTGCACGAGGGAAGCTGGATGGAAGCCATGGAAAAGTGCTGTACGCTGACGCTCCAGAATGTGATACGCACCAGGGTAGCGACAGCGGTTGCGGAGGCACACTGGATCGTGGTGCGAGGAAAAGGACTGCGTTTTAAGCAAGAAGAGGTGCGACATTGGGCCAAGGAGGCAGCGGAAGTATGCCGAGAGGACAAGAGCATGAGGGATGCGGAGGTGGAAGAGGCCCGTGAATACACCCAGCCCTCCCCTCAGTTGCAGTACATGCAAGAACGCCTGCAGAAAGAATGGGAGGAGGCAGCCGAGACAGAACGGGTGGCCGCAGAGGCTGCGGAGAAGGAGGCCCAATTGGCCAAGGAACAGGATGCGGCAGCTAAGGCAGATAAGGAGGCTGCGGAAGAACTCATAAGGGAAATCATGGGGAAGCAGAAGCAGCGGCGGCAGCGGCGGAGGCAGAGGCAGCAGCAGCAGCAGCAGCAGCGGCAAAGGCGAAGGTAGAGGCAGTAGCAGCAGCGGCAGCGGTGGCAACGGCACAAGAAAAAGAGGCAGCAATAGCGGCAGCGGAGGCAACGGCAGCAGCGACAGACAAGGTAGCAGGAGCAGCAGCCACGGAGGCACAGGTAGTAACAGAAACACGGGCAACCGCGGAGGCGGCCAGAGTAGGAGCAGGTAGCACAGCGACGGAGGCAGCATGGGAAGTAACAGTAGATAGGGCCGCGGTGAGGCAGGCAGAAGCAGAAGGAGAAGAGAAGATGGGGAAGAGGTACAAAGCTGGTGCCAAGCGCCACCGCCCGGAGCCATCCGCTGGCTCCCTCCGGCGGAAGGCACAACTTCAGGCCCGGGCGGCGGCAGTGGTGCGGAAAGCAGCAGCGATGCTGAGACAGACCAGAACAACAGCGCCGGCAGACACCAGCCGAAGTGAGGAGCCAGTGCAGACTTTCCCGGAGGAAACAACTCCTGCTCCAAAAGGAAAAAGGAAGGGGGAAGAGGGAGCGGTCGCGGAGCCACGGAGAGAGAAACAACCTCGGGCACACGAAGGCCCCAGCCCCGGGATAACTCCGGAACAGTTAGCGCAAGCCCAGCGGGAGGCCGCGCAGGCAGCAGAACTTGTGATGGCAGTATTCCGCAAAGTCCACATGCCAGCGGAGATGGTACCGGCTCCACTGCGGCCGTTCTTGGGAGAAGCCTCGACAGCAGCTGCACACAAGGGGGCGGAAAGGAGGGGACGCACGGAGAAAGAGGCGGCGGTGATGGTGGTTTCCGAAATCAGTGAGTTGCCGGGAGACTCGGAAGAGGAACAGCCCATCACACGCAGCCAGGGATTACTGCGGGCTCCAGGAGAGGCTCCACACATAAAGGAGGAGGTGATTGAGCTGCACCGCGCTGGTGGACGCGGCAGACGCCCGAGCGGCCCCGCTGAGAGCACGTTGCGAGAATAGTGGGATGAAGGAGAGCTTCGAGTGGTCGGAATCCTTCGGCTCTTCCCTACACCTGATCCTTGGGACAGAGAGCCACCGGTCTATGATGAAGAGAACCGCAAAACGTTGGAGGTGATGAAAGCGGAGCAGGATGGGAGGCAAGTGCGCGGATAGCCGGCAAGAATGCCAGAGACGAAGCGGAAGCTGGGGGAAGCAGTAACAGAGAAAGCGGGGAGGAAGGGGCCCATGGAAACGCAGAACTGGCGGATCTGGCAGACCGCCCACATCCTTCTCCGCGCCAGCAGCAAGGAACAGCAGAAAGCAGAGGCGCAGAAGGTGTACGCGGATCTGGAAACACGGCTGGGTGTGGAATTCGACCGGAGGAAAAAGGACGACCTAGCCCGTCTGTGCGAGCAGTATGCATGGGAAGACGGTCGTCTCTGGAGAATAACTCCGCGTGTCTTGTGGGTGTCCCCACCCACGTTGCAGAGGGCAGTTGTGGAGGCCTACCACCGCCATCACCACACCGGTGTGAAGGCGCTGAAGAATCGCCTGACGCCCATCATCCACATACCGAACCTGGCGGCTATCATCAAAGACGTGGTACAGCACTGCGCCCCCTGCGAACGAGCGCGGAAAACCACACCGAGGGACCAGCCACTGTTCCAACCCTCCCCTATCGGCGAACCGCTGGAAAAGATTATCATCGACTTCCACGACCCCCGCGCACACCGCGACCAAGGGAACCGATACTGGATTGCAACGTTGGACCACTTCACAAAGTACCTCTGGGTCCGCGCTGTGCCTAACAAGAGCTCAGCCACCGCGGCAAGGTTCATCCGCGAGGAAATCGTTTACCGCTTTGGTGGATGCAGCGTGGTACACAGCGACAACGGCACAGAGTTCATGGGGGCCTTCAGAGGGGAGCTGGAGGAGTGGGGGGTCCGCCATGTACACTCCGGACGGTACCGGCCAGAGTCACAAGGGCAAGTGGAGCGGGTGCATGAAATACTGGAGAGTGCAGTGGCAACCGCGGAGGGCAGCAGCTGGACTGAGAAGCTGAGGAAGATGGCGCACTTCATCAACACAACACCCAGCCGATAAGGGTGTTCGCAAGTCCAGACTCTCAAGTCTGAGCCTAGACTCGGACTTGCAAGTCCGAGTCTGGGCCCAGACTTGGACTCGCAAGTCTGGACCCAGACTCGCAAGTCCACAGACTCGCAAGTCTGGGTCCCTTGGACTTGCAAGTCTGGTCTGACAGACTTGCAAGTCTGTGGCAAAAATCAGACCCAAAGAGGTAGATATGCTATAAATTTCACAGTCGTTGTTCTCAATGCCATTGAATATGCTTGTATCTGCATGAAAAGGGCCACACAAGCTAGATGTCTTGTGTTTTCACTTGGTGACTACAATCTTTTACTCCATACCTCATATGTTATGAGCACCTCTTGGACTTGCAAGTCCGAGTCGAGTCTGGGACCCTGGACTTGGACTTGCGAGTCTGGGAGTGGACTTGGACTTGCGAGTCCGACTTGCGAGTCCCAGCTTTTGGCGAACACCCTTACCAGCCGAGCAACCTCCTTCTCACCCCACATGCTACTCTTCGGACAACCACCGCGGGCGGCGATGGGCATGCCCCAGAAATCGCTAAGGCTACCATTTGCTCCGGAGGAGCAAGAGAAGCTCTCGGAGGAGGAGAACGACAAGGAGGTCGCGGAATGGTTCCGCGAGCGCTGTGAAAGGACCAAGGCCATGCGGGCAGAGGTGCGGTTGAGGGGCTCCGTTTCAGCCTGGCGCGGATGCGATGCGGCCAACCGACGGCTGAACCATGGGCCCATCAAGGAGGGCGACTTGGTGAATCTCCGCCCCTTCCCCAGTGCGGGGCGAGAAGCAGGGGAACCGCGGGAGGTGTACCGCGTGGCTAGCGTTGAAGCAGGGCAGGTGTGGTTGGAAGGACCGGAAGGATTCAGCGACCGCAGTTATCCGGCCACAGAGTTTGTGCTGCTGCCACCTGCATTGCAAACACACATCCCCGGGACGGGAGGTCGCCTGCCGCCCCTGGGACAGCGGAAAGGCTCGCGGGGATGGAGAGCGGAGGAGGTGCTGGACGTCTGTGAAAGGCAGGTGTCGCAGCAAGAGCAGGAGTGGAGCCAGGAGCCAGAGGATATTGAGGAGGAGGAATCCGATGTCCGCAAACTGGCCGCGAAAGAGGTGAGGAAGGAACAACAACGCGAGCCGCTGCGGCGGGAGCAACACCAGGAGCAGCAGGAGAGACGGTAGGAGTAGGGAATGCCGCGGGACCGGAGAAAGGAGTTTGAAGGTAGACTCGAACCACAACCCGAGCGGACCCCAGCGGGAGTATCCCACCAGCTACCCCAGAAAGCACCACCGCAGACGAGGGTGCCGATGAGCCCTAAGGCCCTGGCTGACTACACTGGCCCGTGTGTGTGGTGCGGAGAAGATCTCCCTGCTGAACCACTCCTAAAGGTGGTGTGTCGGGTATGCGGGAATCCAGCGCATCAGTACGCCGGCAGAGCCTCCAAGACCTGCATCGGACGAAATCGCACCTGCGTGCGATGTCTGAAGGACGCTGCTGAACAGGAGGCCGCAAAGAAAAGGGATGAGGAAGAGGGAGCAGGACCCGGCGCTGGGGGAGCACCACCCCGCGGGAGGTGGGACCCAGAAGAGGAGGAAGAAGAGAAAGAGGAAGAAGGGCCCCCAGAGCGAAGGAGAGGTCCGCGCTCCGTCTCCGGGGCCACAATGAGGCAGTGGCAGGCGGAGGGACGGGTCGCGGCAGAGGAAAGAAGGAGGAAGGAACTGGAAGAAAGGAAATCCGCTCAATGCGGCCAGTGGTGGGGAGTGGAGGTGCAGGACTGTGGCGGATGCCTCCGCAAAATCTGCACTAGCTGCTTGGTACCACCTCGTGCTGGGCACGGAGGGCGAAGCGGGGCTGCGGTGTGCAGGAGGTGTAGGGAGGAGGTCGAGAGGCAACGAGGAGTTCGCAGGGCACCGTGAGTAAATGAGGAAGAAGAAGAGGAAGAATCGGAGGAAGAGGAGGGACCGGGAATGGAAGGGCCCCAGTCCGCGGCATGCCCCACATGCCTAAAGACCGTGCAGGATGGGGAAAAGTGTGCAGTTTGCACAAGAGCCGCGCACCGCGAGTGACTGGTGGCAGGCAGCTCTGCCTGGAAGGGCCAATGTCACCAATGCGTGGGCAATGAGCTCCTTGAGGCAGACTGCTACCTTAGCTTCATCGCGGAGACCCGAGAACCTGCTTGCGCAGCCTGCCACGAGGGGATGGCGGAGTTCGGCAAGGGATGTGGCATGTGCTTAAAGATGTGCCATCTGCGGTGCGGCAAGAAGGGCAAGGAAGGAGTGTGGACATGCCACCAATGCTTGGCTCGGCCCAGAAAAGAAAATTGGGGTGCGGAAAACTCCGGGCTGCAGTGCTGCGGAGACGGATGTATGGGGNCCGCGCACCGCGAGTGCCTGGTGGCAGGCAGCTCTGCCTGGAAGGGCCAATGTCACCAATGC
>SZWC01031694.1:0-22105 GCA_023375785.1 Penium margaritaceum | reverse complement strand
CGCATGTCGATGTTCCAACTATCCATTTCCGCACGTGATTGGTGGAGACGGGGATTGTTGGGCCGATTCCAGTCATTCATCCGTGTTCTGTGTGGGGCCCGCTAGGATTGTTGGACGAGCGAAGCCTTGAGTTTATCCGGACGGATCGACGTGGAGTGCCGAGCTACGCAACCCAGGCAACTATAAGGCTAAAACCACGCGGACAGGAAGTTGCGGTCATCGCTGAAATCGATCGTTGAGGAGCCCCAACGACCGATTTCAACGACACCCAGGCGCACCCTTTGTCTCAGATCACCCGGCGCCCGCTCAGAAGTTTTCATGATTCTTTCGAGTCGTAATTAAAAACGGGAGAGTCGTGAATCGTCCAGATGAAATATTTGCATCTGGATTGTGCCGATTCAGTGATGTTCCTCCGCAAACTCATAGAGGAAATCACAGTTTCAAATCTGGCAAACCTTTTTAAGGAAAGCGTTCCATGCGCTGCGGGCAACAGATTCCGCCATCGAGCAAGGTTCGCTCACGACAAAATCTGCAACAAGAACAACCGCATATTGCTCTGTTCCGCCGCCCGTGCCCCTCGTAAGGGTCCTGATGATGTGCTCTGTTTCATGCGAAAGCACATGGCCGATCAGGTTGAGCCAAGTTGGCAGCGCGCTCAATAGATCAAATCTTCAACTACCCCTATGTTGGCTCACGATATTCCGAACGCCTCTGTTTTTACAACAATGCGAAAGAACCCCCTATGGAAATTTTCAACCCGTTTTCCTATATTCTCAGGAATATAAGGCTGAAATACATAATTCAGCCACTTTCATTCCCATCCATATTTTTATAGAAGCACAATTCTTTCCAAACCGAGCTAGTGAGGAAAAATCACCGCGGTGAACATGCAGAAGTTCTCAAGGAGACAAACAATGTGGGAAACAAAACATGTAGGGATTCCCCACGAAATCTGACAAGGTGTATGCCCTGACCGAGTTCGATGTGACAGGATGCATGCAAGCATGTGCTAGGCACTGGGGCATAAATCAACTACAAGGGTCTGACTTGCACGACGCATCAATGAGTCTAACTGCAAGCAATGTGCAGAGAGAGATAAAAACTGAAGCCTAGGCAACCTAAATAGTGTCTCTGACCTAGTGGGTGCACACACACGCGGCGCACAAGGGCGCACATTTTCTAATAGGACAAAACAGTGGCAAAAACACAGTTTTCAACATAACTCCTTGCAGACACATCAGAACGACGAGCCGCCTGAACCACAGCGGCCGCATCGACGAGATCTACGTCTTGATAGGCTGCACGCCTATGTTCTGTCCCACAGCACGAATCTAAATTATGCGAGAGTCTTCTGGGCGTCTGTCCGGCCACCGATCTTCTGCCACCGTCGCCATCTCAGGGATCTGCACGTGAATGGACATGAGCCGAGGGGTCACCGTAAGACGTGTACGGCACACACAACAACACTCCCCCATGACCGGAGGGCGATACACGTCCATATACATGCAGACACTAACACTGTACAGAGGAGGAGACACAGCCGCTGCAGACAGCAAGCACAGCACACGCAAGGTGGCACATGAGGAATCAGCCTGCAACAGGGATGGGGCAGACTGCCACCTAACCAGTGGCCGCATGAAACTTCGAACGACACAGAGCCTTGGTCAAAAAATCCGCGCTCTGCCTGTCAGTGCCCACGTGGATGACTCAGATCTCACCATGGTCAACCAGATCACGCACGAAGTGGTGCTCGACATTGATGTGCTTTGTGTGTGCATGGAACACACCTAAGTTCTTGGCGATGGCCTCCGCGCTCATGTTGTCGCAAAGAAGGACCACTTGGGGAATGGACTGACGTAGTTCACGCAACAGACGGACAAGCCAGACACACTCAGCTGCACCGGCGCCTAGAGCAACATACTCTGCCTCAGCACTGCTGCGTGCGATACAGCCTTGCTTCCCACTTTGCCAGGACACTGCAATGCCTCCAATGAGAAAGATATAGCCAATGCGGCTCTTGCCACCTGGACTCCACGCCCAGTCACTATCTGTGTACCCATCGAGCACAACGGACACCTGCTCGCGAAAGCACAGGCCGAAGCATGCGGTGGACAGGATGTAACGCACACACCGGACTGCTGCCTCCAGTGTTCATTGGCGTGGAGCCTGCGAGAATTGGGTGAGCAGGTTGACAGTGAAGGCAATGTCGGGCCGTGTTGTGGTGGCCAAGTACATGAGCGAGCCGATGACTCCCAGGTACAGGGTCACATCGACTGGCTCCCCTAGGTCAGCCGGGTTATCCACCTTCAGGGCAGCCTGCCCTTCAGGGGTCATGGGCGTGGAGGCCGTGCGGACGGCAACGAGGAGGTCAGCAAAGCGCTCCCCCACAGCCTCTGTGTAGCGTGCTTGATGGACACGGAGTGTGCGGCGGACACGGTCGCACACGATCTCCATCCCCAAAAAGACAGAGAAGTCGCAAAGATCTTTCATATTGTAGGCCGAGGAGAGAACGGTCTTGGCAGCGTTCACTGCTCCCAGGTCGGGCGAGGCGATCAGAAGATCGTCCACGTAGACGAGGATGGCAGCGAGCGGTGCTGGGGACTATGAGAGGAACATGGATGGGTCAACATCACTCTGAATGTACCCAATGCGTCTCAGTGTGCTGGTGATCTCCTGATTCCAGTAGCAAGGTGACTGTTTCAGACCGTACAAGGCCTTCCGCAGCCGGTACACACGGCCGGTGCCATCCTCAAAGCCGGGTGGATGGACCATGTAGATCTCCTCCTCAAGGTCCCCGTTCAGAAACGCGTTGTTCACATCCATCTGATGGAGTTCCTCGTCGTGCTGTGCCACCTGGCTCAGCAGCGTGAGCGTGCTCTTCATCCGGCCAATAGGGGCAAAGGTCTCGGTGTAGTCCACACCAGGGACCTGAGAGAAGCCTTTTGCTCTCAGGCGGGCTTTGTAGCGCTCCACCGTACCATCTGGTTCGAGCTACTTGCGTAGAACCCACTTGGCCTTGATGGCCTTGCGGTTCTTTGGCAAGTCCATCAATTGAAAAACACCGTGCTCTCGGATGGCATCAAGCTCGGCCTGGCAGGCAGCGCGCCACTGCTCAACATCGGGGGCTGACAAGGCCTCAGGTAGATTGGTGGGATCGGGAGACAACAGTGGTGCACTACGTGTGGCCAGGGCATACGCCGCAAAGGGAGGGTCGACCGTCACCATGGACTCAGCGGCGTCACGAGCGAGGCCGCGCTCATGAGCAAGTAGTGCCACGCTAGTGGCACAGCCAGGGTGAACCTCAGTGAGGTCGCGAGCACTTAGGCCGAGGGCCTTCGTGCCCGGGTCACCGCTGACGACGCTATGTGTGGGGCGAGGGCGGAGGTGACCGCCAGGTGCCCGTGCGTAGGGGTCCGACGGGGTAGGAGCATTCGCCGCTGCCGACTCACATGCCAGTGTCGACTGCATGGCAGGTGCGTCACTAGAGGCTGGCGCGACCTCAGCAGCTAGGGGCGGATCCACGACAGACGCAGGCATGTTAGCGACCGGAGGCGGGGACGGCTTAGATCCAGACACGAACGCGGACGCAGGATCAGGCAAGGCCTCAGACGTAGATGCAGACTCAGGATCGGGGACGGCCTCAAACACAGATGCGGACTCGGACGCAGACTCGGACGCGGGCGAGAGCGGAGAGTCGGGCACGGTGGAGCAAGCCGCCGATAGGACGGGACTGGGAGTGCCGATGGGCACAGCCTCTGGGGACAGCCCCTGGGGTGTCAGCGACGGAGTGATCGCACTGGCCGGGGACACTGTGCCAACTGTGACAGAGATCATCGACGACCGTCCCACTAAGGATGGTCTCCTGGGTGTCGCACACAAATATGCGAGCATCGACAGCTGTGTGCGTGACACCAAGGCCCATCTTGGTGCAAGCACGGACAGACAACAAGCTGAGTTCCAGATCAGGGACAAAGAGGAAGTCAGAGATGTATACGAGACCAGCGGGCCCGGTGAACTGCACAACCCCAACACCCTGGACAGGGACCTCATGGCCAGCTGCAGTGCGAACAGAGCGGACAGCGCCAACGGGATGCAAGACGACGAATGCGTCACGACGACACGTAATGTGATGGGTGGCACGAGAGTCAACGACCCAAGTGGTATCCGTGACACGCGTACAATGGGCAACGTGGCACTCGGCGACAGAGAATGGCACGGCAGCAGGGCGCTCAGCGGGTGACACGGCAAGGCGACCAGCGGAGCGCACATGAGACGCATACAGCCAAGACACATCATCAGGTCCATCACGCACACACGACTAGACACGGGGACCACCACCGGGATCATCACGCAATGACACAGACAGTCCACAAGCTGTAGGATCCCCTGGCTCAGTCAACTCACTCGCACCTCCCTGACATGAGCGCAAGGCGAGAGGCTGGTGCAGCTCGGCGATCCTCCTGTCCCGGTCGACGAGCGCCTGGTCGCGAGGGTCAGCTAAGGAGTGCGTTGTGGCGGCGGGCTCCTCTGGGACGGCTACGGTGGTGGCGGCCGAGCGAGCGGTCGCACTGGACGTCTGGCACACGCGCGCCTCGTGCGCCTGCTGCAGCCCGCGCGTGATCTTTGCCCAGTCCAACGGCCGGCTCGTCACGCGAGTGCAGTCGGGTAGCGATGGTCACCCCCGCAGTTGCAGTTGAAGCACACGAGCCGGCGGCCCGTCGTGCTCCCATAGCCACTGCTGCTGCTGCTGCTGCTGCCGCCGCTACTGTTGCTGCTCCCGCCGCCGCTGCTGCGGCCAATGCTGCTCGTGTTTGTGCCGCTACTGGCCCCACTGCAAGAGCCCCCGGTTGACAATCTGCGGCCCTCCTTCCCCTGAGCTGGTGCCGCTGTTGCTGTAGACAGCGGGGAGGAGGACGCGGCGGCAACTGCAGCTGAAGCGGTGTTGTGACGAGCGCGGTTCGCTGCGTCCATGTCGTCGACCTACAGGAAGTGGAGGGTGGCCTAGCGCAGCAGGGTCCCGTCGCTCCCCATGTCGCGCAGCAGAATCTGGTCGAAGTTGCTGAAGACGCACGCGTAGTCGGGGTGGATGCCGTAAAGGATGATCTGAAGGGCGGAGTACTACGCAAGGGTATCGTCTCCTAGCTCCTCATGTAGCTAGATCACCCGACGCCAGTAGTCAGCTGCGGACTCCTGAGCAGTCTGGCAGAGGGAGTTGAAGGCGGCGAGGCATTGGGACGTCAGTACCAAGGTGGCTCCCTCAAAAAGGGTGACAGCCAGTGCCCACGCCGCGCAAGGGTCAGCTCCCGTGCCGGTCAGTGGGTTGCAAAGGAAACGACTAAAGTCCTTGGTGAAGTCCGGGGCGGCCTTCATCAGGGTGGAGGCGGCGCGGACCTCCATCTGTGTCTGGGCGGGGTCAGACGCCTGGTAAGGGATGAGGTAGTAGGCGAGGACTCCCACGCTCATGGCCCACATGCGAAAATGTGGACTTGTAGTCATTCCCAGTTAGGAAGACGGGCGGGTCTGACTCAAACCACTTGGGATTCTTGACCGTATGCAGAGTGACGGCGGAAGCCACCGCGGGACCGGGCATAGAGGAGGCAACCCCCTTGCCTAGGCGTGCCCGCAGAGCCAGCTCCTCAAAGCTCATAAGGCGGCGAGATGAGCTCAGGCCGGCGTCGGCGCTAGAGCTCGTGCCCTGGAGGGCGACATTTGCCTCACGTGCTCTGCGGCGTGCCTCCAGGCGGAAACGGCGTGGTCACAGCAGCTCCTCTTCATCTTCCTCGCCAGAGTCGGAGAGGGTCTCCACGACCTCATCAGCATTGCCGCCATGGACGAAGTGGTCCTCGCTCGGGTCTGCGGACTGATGCTGCTGCTGGGGCAGTAAGCCCCTGATCAGGTCTGGCAGCTCAGCGACCTGCTTCGTCAAAGTATAGCCTCTCTCTGCCTGCTGGTCAGCCAACGCGCACACCTCGCGTGCCAAGGTCGTCGAACTCGGCGGCCGCTGTTGCTGTTGCTGCTGTTGCTGCGGCTGCTACTCTTGCCACTGCTACTGCTGCTGCTACTGCTAATACGATTGCGGTTGGTGCTGCGGCTGCTGCTGCTACTGCCACTGTGGTGACGATGGAAGCGAAGCGTTGGCCGCTGATGGAGCTGTTCTCGGCAGCTGTGTCGTGGCGGCGCTGGTGGGGGTGAGTTTCGGCATGACGGCCAGGTTTTTCTTAAGAGGACTGTGTCGTTGGTGCTACCGGTGGTTTTTCTGCGGCCTGCCGCGGAACACCTCGGACTTGCTGCGGAACAGCCACCGCGGTCGCGCCAAAGCGGAACACAGTGGGGTGTCGCGAACTGCCGCGGACTGCCGGAAACTGCCGCGAGCTGCCGCGGACCGAAATACCAACCTCCGTCAGTGCGTTCCATAAAAATCGCGGAGCTGCCGCGATTGGCGACCGCGGAACTGCCACAGAACTGCCGTGGAGGACCGTGGAGCATCGCCGGCGTGTTCGAGAACCGCCTCGGAGCTGATGTGGCGAAACACTGCGGATCCGTGGAACAGCGTGGATCTGCCGTGGCACCGTCACCACGGGGTGACGCACTTCGGAACGCCGCGTGCACCCGCGGTAGATCTGCGGCACCGTCAGCGCATTTTGCAACCACCGCGGAGCTACCGCGATTGGCGAGCGCGGAACTGTTGCAGAACTACCGCGGACTTGCGTCCGCAGAGTACCGTGGAGCACCGTCGACGTGTTCCACAACCGCCACGGAGCTACCGCGATGGAACGTCGTGGATCCGCGGAATACTGCGGCTCTGCTGCGGCACTGTCACCGTGGGGCACTACGAATTTTTCGCGGAGCGGCTTCTGCTATCGCGGAACAGCCGCGGAACTGTCGCATAGTTGTTTTAAGAAAACGGTCGGAGTTGTGGTGGGTCCTCCCAGGACCTCTCGCTGAGACAGTGGATGCTGCTGTTGCTGCTACTCAAGGCAATGACTGCGGTCGCTCACTGCTACTACGGTTGTTGCGCCTCTGCTACGCAGCTGTGCGAGCACTGGCTCGCTGCTCTGATACCATGACAGAATGCATGCAAGCATGTGCTAGGCAGTGGGACAGAAATCAACTGCAAGGGTCTGACTAGCACGATGCATCAATGCGTCTAACTGCAAGAAATGTGTAGAGAGAGATAACAACTGAGGCCTAGGCAACCTAAATAGTGTCTCTGACCTAGTGGGTGCACACACACGCGACGCACAAGGGCACACATTTTCTAGCAGGACAAAATAGTGGCAAAAGCACGATTTTGGGCATAACTCCCTGCAGACACATCAGAACGACGAGTTGTCTGAACCAGAGCGGCCGCATCGACGAGATCTACGTCATGATAGGCTGCACGCCTATGTGCTGTCCCACAGCACGAATCGAAATAATGTGAGAGACTTCTGGGCGCCCGTCCGGCCGCCGGTCTTCGGCCACCGTCGCCATCTCGGGGATCTGCACGTCAATGGACATGAGCCGAGGGGTCACCGTAAGCCGTGTACGGTACACACAACAACAGGTTGATGTGTCAGTACCACGTGGTGACCTCTGGCCTTGCTGCACACTCACCTCACTTGTGCAAGTGACTGACCACAATAGAGACAACGCTTTGTGGTGAGACCTCATGACGACGTATGCTCCTCCGGCCCAACTACTACGACCAAGAGGCCAGTACAATTCATTGTGCTGGCATATTCTTACTTCCAAGCACACACATGATTCCTCTTGTGCTTGCTCCGCATGGATAGAGCAGGGTCCTCGGTCGAGACTAGTTTTTGTTGAATCCGGTAGGAAATACTCTAGTGTGAGATAATCCCACCAGTTGGTGTTGGTTTGAACCACCAATTCCGAGGGGAGGGAGCAAGAGCGAGCTCGCTCCCACTCAAAACATTAGGCTTGGCTGTGACTCGTTTTGGTTGTTCGTTAGTGCTCGCAACTCTCTTGCTTGCAACTCGAGCGTTCTCACGCCATGGCCGTACACGACTCTTGATGTTCTACTTGCTCCATTGCGTCAACGTTGTTCATGCCAGCCTACTAGTATCAGCGCGATCCACAAGAACGCTTACGGGGCGACGATATTGCCAATGCCCCCATGGCACTTGCATTCGCCGCCAACGCTATCGATGCCGCCGCAGTCGGCGCCATCTTCACACACAACGCAATAGTAGCAGGCACCGCGCATCCCAACTCTACAAGCGTCTGCATCTCTGTGCACATGTGGAACCTTCTAAGTGGAGTAGGGTGCGAGGGTGACGCCGTAGTGTAAACTGTGACATCACAACCGTCCGGCCATCTCTGATCCACTGCTTGTGGCAAGTAGTAGCCGTAGTCTCAGGCACTCCTGCGACTACATTGGCGAGTGCTACCGCATCAGTTATGTCGTCAACTGCTTTGGCCACATCACCCTCGCAGTCGCACCTACCATTCATCTTGTGCCAAATTCTTTGTAGCCGATGAAACAGATCCTTCCCTTCATAGTAGAAGCACTCGTGGCGACGGCAATCATGACAGCCGCACCCTAGCTGAGCTACGGCCACTACCTCAGACGACGGTCGTCAGCACTTAGAGGATATTGACACATTCGTGGCAGCACCAGCCACGCTAGCGTCCCATGAGGCACCCGGCCCGCTCTTGCTTGGGCCGTGCTACGAAGGATAGGCAGCACGCCGCCGCTCCCTGCTTGTGCTCTCCCTTGTGTCGTGGAGGGGGCAGCACAACTACAGCCGAGACCCCGTAGTCTCAATCCGAGGGAACGGCACACCACACATTGATAAGTGTTTCCCCCACGACTTCTCCTGACGTGAATCATGCATCACATGACACTATCACCGAGGCCATCACCTTTGCCCACGTGTATGCGGCGGTTTGTCAAGGACGTAGCTGTCCTCCTAGACACGCTCATGCACGTAGCAACCACAGTTATAGACGTCTCGGCTGCGTTCGTAGCCACGTTTGCAATTGTAGCCAGGGTAGCTTGTACTCGTGCGGCTACATTAGGTGACAGGGCCACAAAAACTTACACTGAGGTCGTAGTGGTCGTTGGTCCCATTACTATAACAGATGCAGACATAGGTACGCAACTCGCAATAGTTGTAGTAGCCGTAGCCTCAACTACAACATCAGTAGCATCTGCCAAAGCCGCTGGCGCATCATTGATCCGTGCCTCCACAACTTCAGCTATGACATATGTGTTATCCTTTCCATCGACCGTCTCCAGTGTCGTCACAATCCTCATTTCTGTTGTAGTTGTCCTCACCGCTCTTGTTGCCGCCTTTGTCACGCGCTCTCTTACCGTTGTGGTCCCAGCTATTACTATAGTTTCCATTCTGCTGCTGTCATACCTCTACTTCTTTCCTTTCTAAACAGTCCATCCCCATTTGCAACCTTGTGAGATGCTTGCTTGCCTGTTCGCATCCTCGTTGCTTTTGCACCAGAAACGCTCGTCGATGTTGTTGGCACATGCAATGCTCATCCAGCTGCGCAGCATCTGGCTGACCCTGGTGCACAAAGTCTGGCTGACCCCATTGGGACGTACACCATGTTACATCATCGCATGACTACCACTGGTCTAGCTGTTCAAAGTGCCTTCACCGTATAGTTCAACACACGCTTAATACGTGTGGAGGAATCGGCTGATGCGTATTGGACACGCGAGCTCAAAGTGCTCCGTAAGCTTGGAGATATTTCACTGAGGCAGTTGTCAGTAGTCCTCACCATTGTCAACGGGCTAACCCTTGAGCTGTCCGACCTCCTTCGCTATGTCAAAGGGTACAAGGTGCAGTACCTCGCCGCCCAACCCCTGCCACCAAAGTCCCCTCTTGGTGTTGGCATCCTCTCTGACTTTACCGCTAAGCGCCTTGCCGTGTGGTAGACCAACCTCCTGAACAAGCACCTTCATCATTCCACCGTGACAGGAGTAGCAGCTATGACCACTGCAACCTCTTCCTTGTCCTCTAGCGTTGCCTCCACCTCTTCCTCCTCTTCCTTTTTTACCTCTATTGCCACATCCCTTACTTCTCAGGATCATGGACGTGGCTATGGCAAGGGCTGAGGCAAGGAGAAATACTCAGATTCCACCACGTCTCATGTACCTAGCGAAGTGGTGTGTTAGAAATACGGCTCTTCCGAGCACTTTGCTCGGAAATTCCTTGTAACACACAAATGACATGCACCTTGCACGCGCTATGTGTGTACACTAAGCACGTTCCGACGGCTCCACCTCCTCTATGGCTAGCACCAACTCCAGCTCCAGTACGTCGACTCCGTCCCCCGTTTCCTCCTTCGCACATGCCTACTCCACAGCTAGTGTTCTCTTGATGCTTGCGCCAATCCAGTTCCTATGGAGCTTGCCATCACCCTATGGAGCTTTTGTCTACTCCAGTCCACCATCTCTAGCCTACTTTGTTCCTCCATGATTCCCTCCTCCCGCGAGGTCCGTTGCTCCGTCATCTACGTCGTTTGTCAACGGCGAGCGCCAGCTGGAGCAGGCCTTTCTATAGCGACTCCATCTTTGCAATCACGGAGGTGAGAGTGTAGCTACATTGACTAGAGGTCTTTCATGTCACACTGACACTATTATCTATAGGGACCCCCTTGAATCATGTCTTTGGTTACTCGCCAGCATCTATTCCGTGGGTCGAGCACTAGTAGTCCTTCGTTCTCCCACCTTGTCTCGCTGTCTGTAACTCATCCTCCCCTCTTGTCAGCACTGTCGCCACGTGTTATGTCCTTCCCACATTCGTGTCTCCGTTGGCTTCAGGGTCCTTGACTATGGGGCCACCCACCACATGACGTCCGCCCATTCCTCATTCGTCTCATTGGGTCCGGCTGATCCCGTTCACTTTGTGCGTACCGGATTCAGCCAGTTACTCCCTACTCAAGGCGTGGATGTTGTCCACTTTGTTGGTCCGAATGTCACGCTGTTCTTGTCTGACGTCCTGTACGTGCCTTCCTTGGAGCTCAGTATGTTGTTGGTGACCTCTCTAGACGATCAGGTCATGTATTTATCAGCAAATCAGGGTGTCGGCACTGTTCGTCTGTGTCCCTCTGGTCGGGTTGTCTTACAAGCTATCAAGTGTGACTAGCTTTACCGTGTCCCCCTGCTTGCACCTTCTTCCTCCACTCTTTGGTCCTCTCTTGCCCATGTTGCTCCCTCTCTCTCCACTGACCAAGTTCACCTCTTGCATCGCCGTCTTGGCCATATTCACACCGATGCTATCACCAGCATGCTCTACCTTCAACCTGCTCTTGGTTTGTCCCCGTCTACCTTTCCTTCGCCTTGTTCATCCGACTGTCTTGACTGCACCCAAGGCAAGTTGCATCGCTCACCCTTTGCTTCCTTTGACTCCCAATCGTCCCATCCCCTTGATATTGTCCACACTAATGTCATGGATCTCCTTTCCCATGATTTCCTTGGAAGTGTTAGGCGGTATGTTCTGTGCTTGACTGATGACTTCTCTCATCTTCGCTCTTCATCACAAGAGCAATGTCTATACAGTCCTTGAGTCCTGGCTGCCGCAAGAAAAATGATTGTGTCAGCGGTCCCTACGTGTCTTTTGCAATGGCCGAGACGGTAAAGTCCTTAGTCCCACCACCTGGCTTTTTTAGTCCAAAGGGATGTGCCTCGAGACCTCCGCTCCCTTTACAACCCAGCAAAACGGTGTCTCATAATGTTGGAATCAAACACTTGCCGATGGCTTTCACACTCTCTTGTCCGAGTCTGACCTCTCCCCGCTTTACGCCTTTGAGGTGATGAGTTACATGACCTGGACCTGGAACCGTGTTCTCCACGGTCCTCTCTCTCTCTTGCACTGTTACCCCTTTCAAGCGTTGGTAGGGCACTCGTACCGATCTCCGCCTTACTCACATCTGGGATATCATTGCGACTGCCTAGCTACCAAAGGACCTTTGCAATGGCTAGCTCTTGCCGCATGGGCGCCTTTGTCCCTTTCTAGGCGTCTTAGTCCAGTCCGAGAACTGGCGCTTGTAGGATCCTCGTCGCCAGTGCGTTGTCAAGTCTCATGACGCTCTATTCTTTGAGTTAATCATTCTCCACGATCTCAGTCCTCCTTTGTCCACTACCTCCTTGCTACCGTTTTCTCAGTTGTGGGGGGAGGTCGGTCCTCGGGTCCTTGCTTTTTCAGCATTCCTTGCTGGTGTCCCTCATTTGGAGCCTTCACCCTCATCACGTCCCCAGGTGTTTGGCACAGTCCCCATGTAGTCCTCCAAGCCTCTCCAGGCCTTGTTGCCTAGCGCTCTAGCTTCTCATGTCTTGTCCTCTCCTCTTGTTTTTTTTTAGCCCGTCTCTCCTGCGCATTCGGTGACATCATCCAGTTCGCTCGCCTCGACTGTGCCCAGTCCGCCGGTCCCTGCCATGTCTGTTCCCGGTGCTCCCCCCAGGCCGGCATCCGTCTCACCCTTTGTTCATGGTGGACACCTTCGCGCTCTCCCTACCCGCTCCTTCAGCTTCTCGATGTCCCACTCCCATTGGTCGCAGTCTCACCCTGAGCGGTTGCCAACGGTGCCGACGGGCATGGATCTCTTAAGCTTGGCCACAGGGGTTATCCACCCCAGCTCTTCCCTTGGGTATACCCTGCTCATGACGGAGCATAAGAGAGCGCTTGAAGCCGCCACTTCTGGCAATGTTGTAGAGTGTCTTGCCACTGCTGCTGCGACGCCTCCGTAGCCTGATCCCATCACAGTCTGATAGGCACATGCATCACCCGAATCACAAAAGTGGGAGGCTGCCATGAAGAATAAGCTCAAAGCTCTAGAAGATCACGTTGTGTATGAGCTGGTCGATCTATCACCGGGCCGCAAGGCCATTGACGCCCGATGGGTGTTCCAGCGGAAATACAAGCCCACCGGCAAGCTCAACATATACAAGGCACGTCTAACTGCCAAGGGGTTTTCCCAAGTCCCGGGTGTTGACTTCGACGGGACATTTTCCCCCGTTGGAAGCTAATCCACTTTTTGAGCTCTCCTCAGTCTTGTCATATACCATGACTGGGAACTCAAGCAGATGGACGTCAATAACGCCTTCTTGCATGGACAGTTCAACGAGGAGATCTACATGGCCCATTCCCCAGGGTTCACTGTCAGCATTGACCATGCCTGGAGACTGCGTAAGGCCCTCTACGGCCTTAAGAAGTCTCGAAGGTGTTGGAATTAGGAGATCACCTCAACCTTGGAAGAGGGAGGGTTTCGACATAGCACACTCGACCCTTCACTCTTTGTTATTCCGGTGTTAGCACCATTCACTTCCATCCTTTTCTATGTCGATGACTTGTTGATCGAGTCTTTGGGTCAAGAGGCTGTAGCCTCTGTGAAGTCCCTACTATAGTCCATGTATGAGGTGAAAGACTTGGGTCCTACTCGTGTCTTTCCAGGCATGGAGGTTGAGCGTGACCGGGCTAATCACGTTCTTCACATCCACCAGGCTACATACGTCAGGAGCCTAGGGAATCCCTTTGCCTCCCTTCTCAAGTCCACGCCCACTGCTTGAACACTAATGACGCTCGCTGGACAACGGTTGTTGAATACACCAAATGTGTCAAAGTTGGGGGAGCTAGTGGATGTGACTTATTACGTGTGAGTGATTGGGTCTCTGATGTACCTGGCTACCACCACACGAGCAGATGTTGCCTTTGTTGTGAACCTACTTGCCCAGTTCTCACAGTTCCCCAGAGTGTGACACATGGAGGCAGCATTGCGTGTCATCAAGTATGCACTCTCTACAACTCGTGTTGGTCTTTGTTACCGAGTACAACCGTCAGTGGATGTCAATGGATACACTGATAGTGATTGGGGACATGATGTGGATGCTCGTAGTCGCACAGACTACATCTTCTTCGTCAGAGGGACAACGATCTCGTGGAAGAGTTGTAAGCAAGGTTGTGTTGCATGAAGCTGATGTGAAGCTGAGCATGTTACTCTTGGAACGGGCACGTGTGAGATTTTCTGGCCATATTGCTTATTACAACAGTTGCGTGTCTCTATCCGCTGCATCAATCTATGTTGTGACAATCAAAGCACAAAGGCAATCGCTAAGCACGATGGCATGCATCATACTCGTATGAGGTATATCAATATTGAAAACCATTTTATGTGTGAATGTGTAGCTGCAGGAGATGATCGTGGGTTGACACCATACAGTAGTGAGCTGATTTCCTCACAAAGGCCCTGAACAGTAACATCTTCAAGGCAGCTGTTGACGCTGTTGGGCTGTTGTGTATTCATGTTGCCATAGCCTGAGTTGATGTACCATGTACCTGTGTACAGTTGTGTGTCACTTCTCGTGACGTCGTTATTGTCAAGGTGATTGGTTTTGTGGAATTTGGCTATGGGTCATGGGGGAGCGTTGGTTTATATGTCAGTACCACGTGGTGACATGTGGCCTTGCTGCACACTCACCTCACCCGTGCAGGTGACTGATCACAAAACAGACAACGCTTTGTGCCAAGACCTCATTACGGCGTATGCTCCTCTGGCCGAACTACTTCCGCCAAGAGGCCAGCAGGCTTCATTATGCTGGCATATTCTTACTTCCAAGCACACACATGATTTCTTATGTGCTTGCATGGACAGAGCGGGGTCCTTGGTTGAGACCAGTTTTTGCTGAATCTGGTGGAAAATAATGTGGGGTGGGATAATCCCACCAGTGGGTGTTGGTTCAAACAACCAATCCAAAGGGGAGCGAGTGAAAGCGAGCAAGTTGCACGCTTGCTCGCTTCCACTCAGATCACTAGGCTTGGTTGTGACTCATTTTGGTTGTTCGTTAGTGCTCGCAACTCTCTTTCTCGCAACTCGTGTAATCTCATGCCATGGTTGTGCACACCTCTTGATGCCTGTAGCAGGAGGGCCGGTTCGGAGCTCCCTCCTCGCTGAAGCGAGGGGTGGTTGCGCACCACCCCTCACGTCAGCAAGGACTGGCCGACGGCGAGCACTTCGCTGGCCGCTGGCCAGCTGGCTGTCAGCCGTCTGGGCGGCTGGCTGCCGGCCAAGTGACCGGCCGGCCACCAGCCGGCCAGCCGCCAGCCGTCGATCGCGGCCTTAGCCGGATGGGCTACAAGGGCCTCGAGGTCGAGGCCTCGTGGCCTCGTGCCCTCGTCCTTGCTCGCCCTCCTCGTGAGCAAGTGAGCAAGGAAAAGGGAGGGGGATGAGGGACGAGAGACAAGAGATGCGAGAGAGTCCTAACGTGAAATCGCCAGCGTGCCTCACACATGACGATTTTGTGCCAGAATGTCAAAAACGTAAATTGAAGTTCGTTTGCGACAAACGTGGACATAAAATAACGAAAAAACTCTTGCAAATGCACGAGTTCATGGTAGAAACCCTGGGTTTGGGTCCCAAAACCAGGGATAAGGTTAAAAACGGAAATGGGCCTCCGCAGACTTTAAATATTTGAGTCTCCCTGCTTTGGGTCGTTGATGACGATTGCTCCTCAGTTATGCAAGGGGGGGAAATCTCTGACACGGACTGAGAATGTCATTCTGCGAAATCCAAGGACGACTTCAAAGCAGGGCTGGAGGTTCCAGCCCGTTACTGTGGTATCAGAGCCAGCCGACCCCCGCGACCAAGGATGCAACGGAAACGACGGCTACAAGTGATATGAAACACCGTCTGTAGCTATATGCAACAACGAAGACGCCATAAAGGGGTATGGTGTCTACACTTCATGGATTGAAGTGTCGTTGGAGAGCTAGGAAAGATCTCTACTTGGTGGAGCCTCTTCTCTCAAGTTCCTCCTCACATCCAAGGGGCTAGGAGGAATTTTGTGGGACGCGATGGGGATTTCCCACCCCCAAAAACCACCAAATATTCCCCATGTTCAAGTTTCCTTCAAAACCCCTTGAACCAAAAATTGGAGAAGCATTTTTTCCCAAGACCAAAGGCTCTCATGACCTGAGACGCCAAGAAAAAGGGAAGAAAAGGAGGCCCAAGGATTTTTTGTTGGTGGCCTCTCTACTGTCGTGGGGCACAAGGGAGCCGCCTCCAAGGAGGCACAAGAGGCATAAAAAAATTCAAGAGGAGGCCAAGGAGGACCCGAGGATAAGAACATGAGAAAAGAGTGTGAAAGAAGGGTGAGAAGAGGGACAATGTAGTGTAGTAGTGCCCTCTCCTTCCTTTACACTAGTGAGCGTTCCTCACTCTCTTGGAGTAGGTGCTACAGCTTGCTATTGTTTTCTGTTTGCTGTGACTTGTTAGTTGCCTAGTGCCGTGAATCACGGCTTGGGAACCTAGGTGTACTCCATGCACTTGTACCGACCGTGACGGCATAGAATATAATATTCTTCTACCACGAGATTGTGCCAACCGTGGTGGCCTAGGAAAATAGAAATAAATTCTATAATTGCCTCACCGATTGTGAGAGCAAGTTCACTCAGGAGGCGATACCTCCTTGATGTTGTGGGGTGATCCTCTCATCACCTTCACGTGCTAGTTGCATGGTTGAAAAAATAGCAAGTGACGGACCGTCCAAGGCCAACAAGGGCAAGGTGGTGACAGCATTACCACACGCCCTTGGCAAAATCCAAATTTTGGGAGCACCCACCGCAAGCATGGTTACCAAAACAAAGGCAACCGTACCGCCAAAGGCAACCGGTGCCAACCTTGGTGACATCGAGAAGCATGCAGAAGCCGGAAAAGCGCTCGACAAGCACATTGACGTGCATGTGGATGACCCCCATACGACGGACGACACACTCGACGAGGACCACCGGACGTGGACCCCGACGAAGAGTAAAACGGTGAAGGTAGTGAGGGAGACGAGGATCACAATCATTGCCATCGCCATGCGGTGATCTCGAGCTGGTCGCTCGAGAAGGGCAAGATGCTTGCCGGATTGCCTGAAACTGCTGACAACAACGAGACTTTTGAGAGTAGCAAAGGTACGAAAAGCATCCATGCAGGAATTTCCCAAGAGAACGAGCCGAACGACGTCACCGCGAAGGCAATTCACGATGACCACCGAAGCCTTGTTGGGTTGGCTGCCGAGGCGGCGAGCCGACTCAAGATTGGCACCGGCAGTGTGAACGCAACACAAAACAGAGGAATGGGGACGGACCCCCCTTTGTACTATTAGGTGGCAATGGGGTAGACCCACGCCCACTCAAGCGTCATTGACGACGACAGCTTCCTCCGGAAGATGGGGCTCCTCAAAGGGGTGTACGTGAACCGTACCCCCTTGTAGTGAATGAAGGTACACGGACAACGCGATGCCCTTGAGGCAATCGTTGACGCTCTGATGACATCAAAGCTGAAGTTTGCATTTGCCAGCCTGCTTGCCCACGTCGGGCAAAGCATGATCTGGACCGTGATCGCCATCTGCAGCGTTTGGCGGCTCATGAGACAACCCATACGACAACCTCAACAAGGTGTTGCAGAGCGTGACCCAGGCGCACGTGTAGTAGCGATTGCATCGTGCCGTGGATGCTCATACCACCGCCAGTGGCAGCAAGGACCTACCTATCGCGACGACCTCGGGGCCGGTCATGAACATGTTCTTCCTCCATAGTGTAGAGATCTTTCGAAAGGGCGTAAAGTTGACCGACTGGATGAACCGTTTGGAGTATGTCCTACTCGTCCACAAGGCTTTACTCAGCCAGTGGGGTGACCTTGCCACAACGCGGCTTGAAGACAAGCTCTTCAAGCACGTGGACAAGGATTGGAGTACACAGAGGCCACACCTTGAGTGGCAACCCATGCCGTGGGAAGCCTTCTACGTAATCATGCGTGAGAAGTATACCCAGCGTGTGGAGGCGCAACGTGCCTTCTACAAGATCAAGGACCTCAGGCAGTTGGGTAGCTCGTTTGAGGCATACTTGAGCAAATTCATCGCGCTTGTGGAGGAATTCAAATGCTTCACCGAGAGCGACGGGACCCACGCATTCAAGTACCCAGAGTGATTGCTATTGGAGTACTTGTATGATGGTCTTGCCAGCAAGAAGGTGAAGGACAAGACCACCACGACCGCCACGAGCCAGGTTTAGACAAGCTAGAGAGCGTTGTGAGACTACATGAGCGAAGTGTATTTGGTGAACCCGATGTACTACTCGGATGTACGGCCAAACGCACATGCACAGCAAGATTGCGATGCACACATGGATGCTGTAGGGGCTGGGAGGACAGCGTGGCAGCGGGGCGGGGTCAAGGGCAAGCAAACCCCTGCAAACTCCTTAGCCAAGATGTCGAGTGGGAACAAGTCCTCCAACCACAAGCGTGGCCGTGACAATGACGAGATACAAACAGCGCGCGAGTATCGCAATATAGCCTTCCACGAGGGACTGTGCCACACCTGAATGTAGTCTGGATACTCGAGGGCTCAGTGCCATGAGGTTGCTAGTAGTGGAAAGGAGGCCACAGCGTTGGCTACAACCGCAACACCTCGTGGGGATGCGGCAACAGGAGGCCGCGGACGGGGCCATGGACAAGGCCGCGGATGCGGTAATGGACACGGCCATGGAAATGGACAAGGCCGTAGCACGGGTTTTCTCCACCCTTGAGTGACGTTAGTGGGGACCACTCAGGGGTAAACATTCACTATGAGTGTGGATTCATGTTTTCATATGAGGATGTAAAATAATATGAAATTTTTACGAATTCAAACTTCTCTGTTGTTTTCTCCCCTCTCATTAAACCTCATTCTACACTTGTTGATCGACACTACCCACTAAATCTTGCATCACCGGACGAGGTGCATGACCAAACCTGCTTAGTGGTGACGACATCAATCACTACGCATGAACTGTCAGACGTAGTGATTGAAGCAAACGCCCTGGAAGCAATGAGCTCAATCACGTTCGCGATACCCTTAGTCGACGATTTCAACCCAGTTAAATTTAAATACTAGAAAGTGCTAGCCAAATTCACCCGTACCCATAAGTTGTGGACCCAAGTGGGTGAATCATGGGAGTTACGACACCCACCGTACCGATTCCTTGAGGGTGCTGAAGGGGGTGTGACGGTCGTAACCGACCATAACCCATTGGTGTTCTTCCAAACGTAACTCAATCTGTCAAGACGACAAGCGCATTGGAGTAAATGTTTAAGCCGATTCTCATTCACATGGGATTATTGGCCAGGACGCATCGATGTGGCCGATCCACTAAGCCAACGACTTGAAAATTAAAGTACCCCCCGAGTTTTGTGGATGTTTTATGGCCATTACAATAGCAACAGTGCAAGCACCACATCCCCCTGCACCCCCACGACAACCACCTCGAGAGATTATCCACTGCAACGGTTTTGTGAACATGATCCAGATGGGATACTGTGTGGATTCTTGGATTCAACACTCAAAATCTGGACAAGTACGGGTTGGTGGAGGCCGCATGAATCTTCTGGCACGGAGAACCAGTTGTGCCGAACTTGGGAGACCTTCGAGCGAAGAGTTTTTTCTAGTTCCACGACCCACCGATCGCGGGTCATGTGGTACCTAGAAAGACCGGAACGGCACTCTCGGACCACTATTAGTGGCCATGATAGAGTGTTGACGTCTCTAAGTATTGCATGACATGCGACCCATGTCTTCGGAATAAGGCTAGTAACAAGAAGCCTGCTGCACTCCTCCAACAACTTCCCATTCCTGGGAATCCATGGGAGTGCGTCAGCATGGACTTCATTACTGGTCTTCTGGACACGACCCGTGGCCCCAATGCAATACTAGTGGTTGTGGATCTTTTGACGAAGATAACACACTTCATTCCTACAACCAACAATGTGAATGCAGAGGAGACTGGTCGTCTTTTCTTTGAGGGCATTGTTAAGTACCACAGCTTGCAGTTGCGTATTATCTCTGATCGAGATAACAAATTTGCAAGTAAGTTCTGACAAAAGATGCACAAGCACTTTTGTAGCGAGTCACAAATGTCGACAGTGTTTTATCTCAAACTGACGAGCAAACAAAGTACATGAACCACACTCTGGAACAAATGTTCCACATATATGTGGACCCTGTCATGAATGACTGAGACGAATTCCTAGCACCGGCAGAGTTTGTGGTGAATAACCCAGTGAACGAGTCTACACACTTCACACCATTTGTGTTGAACAGTGGTCAGCATCCATCGGTGCCCTCTTCATTGATGAAGAGTGGGAGTACAGGAGGACATGTTCCTTTTGCTCAAGCCTTTGCCAAGCGCATAGACTCCTCGTAACAGGAGGCAAAGGGTCACCTTCAAGCTGCTCGAAAAAATAGGTATACAGTGACAAAAGTTGTCGTGAGGTCTCGTTTGACATCGGTGACAAAGTGTTGCTTAGCACAAAGAATTTTCAGTTTAAGTCGCCAAGAACGCGAAAATTTCTGCCGAAGTAGATTGGACTGTTTCCCATCGTTGCACGCATTGAGCCAGTGGCATACCAATTGCTGCTTCCGTCGATTATGAAGATACATGACGTGTTTCATGTGAGCTTGTTGGCTCCATACACGACATAGGGAACCGTTCAGCCACAACTGGCATTCTTTGCTGCCGACGGCCAAAACGATGTTCTTCGTCTACTCCAGCACTGAGAGAATACTCTCCGATCGCCGGTTGTTAGGGAATACCTCATTTATTGGGCTGGGTGTGGACGAGAACATAACTCATGGGAGTTTGAATCTTGGTTGTCCACAGGGGTGATCAACGAGTATTGGAGCGAGCTGTCAGCTCGCACAAATCGACGCATGTCAAGGGGCACCACCTAAACGTGAAAAGTGAACAACATTCCCGTAGGGCGACATTCGTGGACTGCCACCATAGGATGTTGGGGACACCTAACATGGTTGTCGCTCGGACGCTCCAGCTTAAAGGGAGAGGCTGCTAGTCGTGCTTACCGACAAGCTACAACTTAGGTACAAGTACCATGCATGTGTTCATGTTTAGCTGGCGATTGAAATTATTCATTTCTTTCACAATGTTGATGACTCACTTAATGACAAATCTGTTTGTTGTTCGTGAACCGACACTGTTCATAATACGTGCGGAGGAATGTAATGGGAGGGGGCCGATTTGGCCCTTCCTCCTCGCTGAAGTAAAGGGTGGTTACGCACCACCCCTCGCGTCAACAAGGGCTTGCCGACGGCCGGCGGCCAAGTGACCAGCCTGCCACCAGCCGGCAAGCCGCCAGCCGCCGATCGAGGCCTCAGCCGGATCATCGGCTGAAGGGCCATGAGGGCCCCAAGGACGAGGCCTCGTGTCCTTGTCCACGATGTCCCTCCTCGCGAGCGAGCGAGGACAAGGGAGGGGGACAAGGGACGAGAGAGGAGAGATGCGAGAGAGTCCTGGCGCAAAATTGCCAGCGTTCTTCGCACGTGAGGATTTCGTGCCAGAACGTCAAAAACATAAATCGAAGTTTGTTTGTAACAAATTGTAACATAAAATCAGAGAATAACTTGTGCGAGTGCACGAGTGTGAGGTAAAAACCCCCGGTTTGGATCCCAAAACCAGGGATATGGTTAAAAACAAAAATGGACCTCCGGAGACTTGAAATATTCGAGTCTCTTTGCTCTAGGTTGTTGATGACAATTGCTCCTCAATTGTGCGAGGGAGGAAAACCCCTGACGTGGACTGAGAATGCCATTCTATGAACTACGACAATGACTTCAGAGCATGAGCTGGAGGTACCGGCCCGTTACAATGCTCTACTTGTCCCACTACGTCAACGTGATTCATGCCAGCCTACAGCTCGATGGCCGTGCAAAAATTAATGCATCCACGAATGAAAATGATGTTAAGAATCTCTTACCCTCGGACTTGATAACATCAACATTTTACCCATGAATACCAACAAAAAAAAGCATGTCGACATTGCATGTCGACATGGGATGCAATGTCGGCATGCTGACGATGAAAACTTCTTCCAAATCATCAAACACCTTGCTTGTGAGAAGTTTGTGAATGTTCAAGTGGGGTTTGTTTACATGGGGGGTCCAAGACTCCCCATGCAGCCCTGTAACTACGGGACCCAGCATGAGCACGTGCAAAACAAAAATCTTAAAATCCCAAATGAAATTTTGTGTAGGATTTAACTATAGTTTGTGAGGTGTGTGTGTGTGTGTGTGTGTGTGTGTGTGTGTGTGTGTGTGTGTGTGTGTGTGTAT
>SZWC01031690.1:0-22108 GCA_023375785.1 Penium margaritaceum | reverse complement strand
GACATAGTGGGTGCCGCTAAAACCAGCGTTGTGAAGGGGCCACAACGTTGTCCCCAGAATGGACTACAACGTTGTTCGTTGTCCACAACGTTGTGGCGTTGTACGTGGTACGTAGGTCAACATTGACTACAATGCTTTCTTCCGCAAGGGAAAACACCAGCCCAGAAAGGATTTTTCCAATCAAGGAGTTGCTTCTAGTGCTATTGCGGAATGAAGGTGAGACCCGGCAGTTTCCAGGGATCATTCTAGACCTGGTTCTTGAGATTCCAGAGGCAAGTTTCAAGGGTCGAAGGAAGCTAAGCGGTTTGCTGGACGACGATACAAGTCATAGCTTTTTCAATGATAGGTTGGCGACAAGGTTGGAGCTTGTACGACAGCCGGGGATGTCGGCCAAGGCACGACAGGTGTCAGGAGTGGTGGAGTGCGGCAGGCCTCTCGTCAAGTACAAGGTCCACATGGGTGAGTTGGTGTGTGACATGGAGTTCCAAACTTGCCCTATGAATGAATACGACTGCTTGATCGGCAGGGATTGATTTCACGCCTGAAATCCGAAGGTTGATTGGAGGTGCAACCGGGTGACCGTGAAGGCGGGCGAGAAAAACCTCACTTTGTCGTTGTGGCGGGGTCAGGAGATGGAGTCGGATGTGGCGGAATCGGGAAAGCAGCTGTGTTTCATCAACTTGCAGCATTTGAAGCGGTGCAAGTGCAAGGGTGGCCAGGTTTACTTGGCATGGGTGGGTCCACAACAAGCAGCAGAGCAGCAGATTGCAAAGTTTGAAGTAGCGGAGGGACAGTCGGTGGAAGGTGAAGGAGCTCCAAAGTTGCCTCCTGGTGTTGGGGAGGTGCTCAAGGAGTTTGGGGATGTTTTTTCCGGAGGATTTGCCAAAGGGGCTGCCGCGGCAGTTGGTGCCAAGGAGGTACAACGATAGCCCCTTCTTGACCACAAGACTGATGTGGTGCCAAGGTCGTCACCAACGGTGTGATCTTACTACCGCATGAGCGACGCAGAGCTTGTGAAGCTCATAGAACAGTTGGGGGAGTTTGTGGACCAGGGCTTCATTTGGCCATCGCTTGTTTGTCAAGAAGAAGTCGGGAGAGCTGCGAACGTGTGTGGACTACAGGGCACTCAGCAACATCACGGTGAAGAACCGCTATCCGTTATCACGTGCCGAGGAATTGTTTGACTAGTTACGAGGCACGCGTGTCTTCAGTAAAGTGGACCCGAGGTCGCGATATCACCAAATCCGTAGTGTGGAGGAGGATGTGGGAAAAAACATGTTTTGGATGCGCTATAGACAGTTCAAGTATCTCGTGATGCCGTTTGGGCTGACAAATGTTCCGACTACATGCATGGCGCTGATGAACTAGCGATTATATCCCTACTTGGACCAGTTTGTGGCCGTCTTCCTCCATGACATCCTTGTCTACTCACGAAAGATGGAGTAGCACCAAGAGCAACTGCGGACGGTGATGGAAGTGCTGAGAAAAGAGCGGCTGTTCACCAAGCTCAGCAAGTGTGATTTTGCCAAGCAGGAGGTGGAGTTCCTTGGGCACATTGTCAGCAAAAGAGGGATCCGCATGGACATAAAAAAAGGTGGAAGCAATGAGGGTGTGGCCAGAGACTGCGTGCGTGCATGAAATCCATGTTTCTTTGAGGTTTACAAATTACTACTTGATGATTATCTGGGGGCACGCGGCGATGGAAGCACCCTTGACTGACTTGCTCAAGAAGGGGCACCAATGGACTTGGGATGCAAAGGAGGGGCAAGCCTTTGGAGCAATAAAGGCTTTCATGTGTGAAGCACCAGTGTTGGTGCACCCGGAAGAGAGCAAGGAGTATGTGTTGGCGAAAGACGCAAGAAAATATGCAATCGGCGGGGTGTTGATGCTGGACCAAGGAAAAGGGTTGCAGCCCATTGCGTACTACTCAATGAAGCTGAAGGGGGCTGAGCTCAACTACCCAATCCACGAGAAGGAGATGCTCTCGGTGGTCCAGGCCTTCAAGCAACGGAGGTGGTACCTTGAGGCATGGCGGTTTGTGGTTCATACGGACCACTACTCGCTAAAGTACCTCAAGTCACAGCTGAACCTGAGTGGATGGAGATGCTGGATGATGGCTTTGACTACGAGATCCAATACAAACCAGGGAGAATCAACCTAGAAAACCCGGTTTCGAATCGCCCGGACTTGGACGTGCATCCAATCACGGTGCTGGCGGGATCTCCAAGTATCCGCAACTTGTTTGCTCATAGGTATGCGGGGGACCAGGACTTTGCCAGGAGTACTGTAATGGGGTGTAAGTGGGATGGCCAACATTGGCGGCATGAGAAGGAGAACCAGATTGTGGTACCGCGGAGTGCGTCACTACGACAGGCATTATTGGAGGAGGCGTACGACTTGCACTACAGTGGTCATTTTGGCCACAACAAGACCTTCAAGACACTTACTCACTAGTTTTGGTGGGTGACGATGGGAGCAGATTATGGGGAGTACGTGAGCAGCTGTGACACATGCCAAAGAATCAATTCATGGAGGGCACGAGCGTCAAGAGTGCTGCAACTGCTACCGGTGCCGAGACGCCCATGGACGGACATCTCACTAGACTTTGTGGAAGGTCTTCCATGGGACGCAACGAGAATCACCATGGTGGTGGTGGTGGTGGTAGACCGGTTCACCAAGATGTCGCACTTCATTCCATGTACAGAGAGGGTCACGACAGCAGAGACGGCTCAACTCCTCTTGCAACACGTCAGCAAACTTCACGGGGTTCCGGATTGCTTGGTCTCGGACCGTGACCCGCGCTTCACCTCCCGGGTTTGGGAAAAATCCTTCAAGAAGCTGGGCACCCGTGTGGCTCTTTCATCGGCCTAGCATCCCCAAACGAATAGCCAAAATGAGCGTACCAACCAGACCATGGAGCATATGTTGCGGGGATCTTGGAGCCGGATGGCAAGGGATGGGAATGTAAGCTCCCGGTGGATGAGTTTGCCTACAACTCAGCCATGCATGCCCCTTGACGGGATGGTCTCCCTTTGAGGTGGTATATGGGGTACAGCATGCATGTACCTCGGACATGGCGACGGGATCAAAACTACCCGTAGTGCAGCAGTTTACAAATGACTTCACGACGGTGTGGCGGGGTGAACGAGATGCAATTCATCAGGCGCACTAGCAGATGAAGTGGCAATAAGACAAGCAAAGGACAGCCAATGAGTTCTCGGTGGACTAAAAGGTACTACAGAGCTCGCAAAACCTACAGCTGGCCGAGGTGGAGAGCGACAAGCTCAAGCCTTGATGGGTGGGCCCTTTTCCGGTCAAGGTGAAGCGGTCCGCGGTGACCTACAAGTTGGAGCTGCCTGACCACTACGTTATCCATCCCATGTTCTACGCTTTTCTCCTCAAGGCCTACAAGGAGCAGGATGCGCAGTTCGCGGCGCGGGGACAGGCTCCTCCACCGGTCTTGGTGGAGGGTGAGGTGGAGTACGTGGTGGAGAAAGCTCTCGGGCACCATCGGCGCGGCAATGGGTGGCAGTACCTGGTGCAATGGCTCGGTTATGGGCCTGAGCACAACTCTTGGATCCTTGAAGCCAACTTCCACAGGGACAGTGCGGTTCATACGGTCCTCCGAGCATACCAAGAGTGCATCAGGACGGTGATGTTATGGGAGCCGTCGGTCGAGGCGGTGATTACATCATCATGCCGACATCATGTGCATGTTTTGATGCTCCCAATGTATTTTACGTGAAAAATCATGCAAAATCGACCTAAGAACAGGGTCATTCAGTTCCGGGACGAGAAGGATACGGCCGTACAAAGGTGGGAGATGCACTTCCAGAAAACAGGAGACGTGCCGGTTCGACCCCAAGCACAGCGGAGCGACCATTGCAGCCAAAGCGTCCCTAGATGGATTCTTAGCCAATGAGGCAAGACTCATTGGGATCCATGGACACTTTGGAATGACGACTGGAGCTGCATTCGCAGGCAAGGGCACTTCAGACATCCGTGACCCCACGTTGGTGCTGCCAGGGTTAGTCACGCGTGGAGCACTCAAACGGCCATAACTCAGCCATTACTCCACGGACTGAGGCATTCTTTGGTGGGTTAGAAAGCACGCAACGTGCAATACATGATGCATATGTCATTTTTGTGATTGATCCTTAGTAGAGGGATTCGGAGCACCGAGGGACTCTCGTCTGGCTCGTAGGGACTGGCACATAAAGGAAGCCTATGGGTTGTTCTAGGCATGCGAATCTTACCCAGAGACTTTGTACATTGCATTGTACTGAGCAATCAAGTCTAAGGATCCATTCCTTGACCCAAATTTCTTTGTATTCCAAGCATTGCTTTGCACACGTCCATTTGATCCGGCAAGTCTTGTGTAGTGCTCCTTGGTACAAACGTCTCTAGGAGAGTAGCAGGGGAGGAAACTCGGTCACTAGTAGCGGTCTTGCTGCTAGGAGGGTCGCGTGGCATCTCAAGGATTGGTCCACACACCAAGGGGTCGAGGGTGGGAGGTTTTCCCCAAGGGCTCAGTGTGTGACCGTCATGTCAGGCGCCCCTCGGCTCAAGGACCTGACCAACTTCTGCAAATCATGTGACACGTGTCAACGGCAAAAAAACCTGCCGTACATGGCCAACCGGACTTCTGCAGCCGCTCCCCTTTCCGACGGAACCGTCAACCGACATTTCCATGGACAACATCACTGGATTACCGGTCACTCCCGAGGGATATGACACAATCCTTGTAGTTGTCGACAGGTTTTCCAAAATGTCTCACTTTATATCAACGACGACCACCGTCGCAACCGAAAGAATAGCACGGTTGTTTCTAAACAAAATCGTACAGCTACACGGTGTGACAGGAACCATCACGAGCGACAGAAATGGTCGGTTCACGAGCCGTTTCTGGAACAAACTCATGGCACGTTACGGCAGTCAGATCAAGCTTTCTATGGCGTTCCACCTCCAAACCGACGGCTTAACCGAGCGCACCAATCAGACACTCGAACAACTTGTTTGAAAATTATGTGAACCACAAGGGACAGAGTGGGTAGTTTGACTTCCCAACGCAAAACTCGCATATTTATTCACTGGCGTCCACCGCAATGGGTACTATTTCATTCCACGTGGTGTATGGCAAACTTCTTGCCACATCCGTCGGACTTCACAGCCAAAGCAACATTCTTGCGGTGGACCTTTAATGCCACAATTTCTCCACCATCAGGGACAAAACACGACAGACGCTTGCGAAGACACAAGCGGTGATGAAGTGAGTAGAAGATCGACATCGCAGCGATGACTTGTTTGCCACTGGCGAAAAAGTTCTTCTCAGCTCGGCAAACATCATACTCCACGGAGCCGACAGTTTGAAGCTCAAAACTCAATGGTTGGACCTGTTTGATATCGAGCACATGGAAACCCCTGTGCTGGCACAACTCAAACTCCCCGACTGTATGCAAGTTCACCCGGTGTTCCACATCAGCAGACTCAAGCACTACCGGGACCCTGACGAGAACTTCCACGGCATTGATGTACCTCCCCCTCCTCCTGTACAAGTGGAGGAGGATACATCGAGGACATCCTCTGCCATTGAGGATGTGGCAAGACAATAGAATATCTTGTTAAGAGGCATGGCTATGACATCGCGTGTAACATCTAGGAACCCTATGGCAACCTCCGTGATGTCGATCATCTGATTGACGTCACCGGGCCACATATGTATGCATGTCAGGAGAACGTGGCTAAAAAGGGGAGAAGTGTTACGTTCAAGATGTACACGAGTCTCTAATCTTTCCGAGTGGGTAACTTTTTCATTAAAAAAATAGCCCATCCTACATCGAGACCTCAATTCTCACTTTGACGTTTGAGGACAATTCGGCCAACTGCCCTCACCCTCCGGCGATCCTTCTTTCACCTTCTGAAAACTACGACCGCTTTCGAGGATCATTGAAAAAAGTTTCACGGACATTTGGTCGACACCGATTCCTCAGCAGAGCTTCTTGATCTAACCACTCTTGACAGGATTCCACGCGCGTCGCTCGACAATCGACTCGACGATCCCGACTACGTCTCATTTGAAATTCGATACTTGTATACATGTGTTCAATTGTTTAGACACTTTTCATGGAAGTAAACTCACCGCTCATTACAAATTTCTCCCGCTAATTACGAGTTGCTCAAGTGTCTCAAATTCTCATCCCGTAGTGTGCCTCATAATTCCTACCTGTTCATCATTAACGCTCTGTTTGGGATAACACTAATTGTTTAATGAGAAAACTTGTCCGACGCGATGACCTGACCAGTCGCCAACACATACGGCGACTATGAGGACATCGGGACATGGCGAGCCCCTATTCTAGATAGCTGCCTAGCAGATGTGACGGTCCGCGATGAGCATAGGATTACTCTGCCGGTAGATTGCATCATTGCCAAGCTTTGACATGACGTAAACGTCTCACCTCGTACTCCGTCCCAATGGCAAGCTTTCAAGGGACGATGTTTTTCCTCAACTAAAACCATGTAAAATGAAGAACTAAAGAGAACCTTTCAGTTCAAAGTGAGTTATCCGGCAGCTTCCTAGCAAGGCTATGTGTGACAGGACGAGTGAAAAAAAGGAGCACAAGACACGCCATGGATGTGGTGAAACGCTTGCCTACAAACTCAAGTTTTAACATGGAGAGATGGTGAGTGAGAGGGAGCGACAGAGTTAGAAACCGGTGAGCACGCACCTGCACCGAGCAACACGCTCGGGTGGGTACGTGCTGCCACCCGGGCGTCGAGCCCAACCACTCGGTATTAAACCGAGGGTGGCTGCTCACCACTGCACAGTAGAAACTGGCATGGTGGCCCCCTAAGGATCAGCACCCGGGTAACATGCAACTCCCCTAGAAAACAGTCAGAGGCAAATAAGCATGATGCAGGGCACGGCAGTGAGAATGTACGAATCTTGGCATCCACCACGTCATGGATAGAAAGTCAAGTAATGGCCATGCATGTGCCAGAGGGCACTCCTGGATAGAGCAGCCACTCCATGACAACAGAGGCTCTAGTCATGATGGGCTCGCACCACATCTCCCCAGGTGAGGCCATTGTCCTTTAATCTTGACATGTGTGTTCGTGGAGGGGAAGACATAAGGGCATAGAGATGTTAGTGGCCAACGGACTTCAACACTCCCCCATGACCCACAGGCAAACAACCCCACACACACAGAGCCGCATCAAGATGTGACAATCAGAAACACAAAAGATACACCATACAATTCAACCTGGGTCATGGGGACAGATGAGACCATCAGTATGAACAACACTTTTGAAGACATTTTGACTGAGGGCCTTAATGAGAAAGTCAGTTCTCATAGAATGAGTGTCCACCCATGCAACTTGGACAATGCCAGTTGCAATGCACTCACGAAAAAAAGTGATGCTCAACATTGATGTGCTTGGTGCGTGAATGATGCATGCCACAGTTTTTGGCAATGGCCTTTGTGCTTTGATTTTTACAGCGTAGAGTGATGCAACGGATGGTATATACAACTGGTGTAGCAGACGACACAGCCAGACAACCTCACACGTGCTTAGGCCAAGAGCGACATACTTAGCCTCAACTGTGCTGTGGGTAACACACCCTTCTTTGCCACCTTTCTTGGTTACTCTAGTTTCACTAACCATGAAGATGTATCTGCCACGTGCATCAGAGTCATGTGCCCGGTCACTGACAGTGAAGCCGTCCACCACGATTGAGGATTGCGCACGAAAGTACGACCCGACACGAGCAGTGGAGAGTGCATTACGCACCACCCGCAATGTAGCCTCAAGATGACGCTTACGTGGACACCAAGAGAGTTGGAACAAGAAGTTGTTTTTTGAACAGCATAGGCAACATCAGCAGACGTGGTAGTAGGAAGGTACATCAGAGAACCAATGACCCGTAGGTAGTCGGTCACATCCACCGTCTCCCCCAGTTTGGATGGTGCCAAGGACTTCATCAATGACTGATCGGAGGGGGTCATAGGTGTGGATGTTTTGGGAACGGCAGTGAGGAGCACTCCAAAACGCTCCCCGAGGCTGCGAACATAAGCAGTTTGGTGAACGTGTAGGGTGCGACGCGCACGATCATGCTGTAGTTCTATCCCCAAGAAAGCATGAGCTGAACCAAGGTCCATCATCTTGTATGCCGCTCAAAAAAGGGACTTTGCAACTGTGACAGATGCGGCATCAGGAGAGGCGATGAGGAGATCATCCACATAGACAAGGATGGCAACAAGTGGTTTGGTGGGAGCACTGAGGAATAGAGAAGGGTCCACAGTGCTTCTTCAAAAGCCTCCTTTCTCCAAGGTCGCTATGATTTCTTGGTTCTAGCAACGTAGGGACTGTTTTAGGTCATAGAGGGCCTTGCGCAGGCACCACACTCGGTTTGTTCCATCAGAGAAGCCGGGTGACTGCACCATGTAGATTTCCTCATCAAATCTGCCATGGAGAAAGGAATTGTTAACGTCCATCTGCTCCAACTCCCAGTCATGTTGAGCAACAAGGCTGAGGAGTGCCCTTGCTTTTGTGTAGCGAACAACTGGGATGAAGGTCTCATCAAAGTCAACAATTATGAGAACCCCTTTGCAGAGAGACGAGCCTTGTACCGTTCAACGGTGTTGTTAGGATTCAATTTGCAACGATTCGTCTATTTGGCTCCAGCAACCTCGTGGCCCGGTGGGAGGTCCACGAGCTCATACACACCGTGCTCGAACAATGCGTCAAGTTCGGCTTTCATGGCTTGCTCCCACAAGGGAGAATTAGAGGTCGTGCGGGCTGCTTGCACAGTCAAAGGTTCGGGCGGAAGGGGAGAGAGCCGAGCAATAGCAAAGCACGAGGCAACATATCCAGCTACGGACAAAGAGAGAGCTGAGTGAAACCCTTGTTCAGAGAGCGACAGGCTCAGAGGCAGAGGACGAGTTAGAGTGTATAGAGGGCTCAGGGGAGCCAGAGGGAGCAGGCTGAGTAGAGACATGGAACTCCAAGGGCGTAGGAGAATCCATTGGCGCAGGGGAGTCCGAGGTAGTAGGCCCCAAAGAGGGAGAGGGTCCCAGAGGCTCGGAGGAGATAGGGGGTGCCGAGAGACACACAAAGGGGAGAACAGACGTCCCAGAGGGAAGAGAACTACCCCCATCCCGAAAATGCGGAGAGAGGGACCCAGTGAAACGAGGGACGTCATACTCAAACAAGTGCTCAAAGAAAATAGAATCACGGGACTCAACGACACAACACCGGATCACAGTTTCCCATCCCGTTGGTCAGCAAGGAGCCACACGGAAGCAAGACATCCCCAGACACGAGCAAGGCGGAGGTCGGCACGCCGAACCGTCCTGCGTTCAAAGGGCGTGAAGCTGTGAGGGAGAGGGCCATGAGGGACACGATTATAGACCCACATCATGTAGGACATGGCCTCAAAGGCAAACAATGGAGACTGCCCAGAGGCAGAGAGAATAGAGCGCACACCATCAGCAAGGGTGCGATTCTAGCGCTTGGGCACACCATTTTGCTGCAGAGTGTAGGGAGAGGATTCAAGACAAACACCACCTGACTCAAAGAAGTGATAGATGGGACCAAATAACTCACCATCGGGTCGCTGCGAAAGACACGCAACTGACGAAGACAGGCGCGCACAGCCTGAGGAAGCCACGACTCAAGAACGTCAATGATGACTTTTGTGAGAAAGGGCAAAGATCCAGCGGTAGCGGGAGAAGTCATCAGTCAAACACATGAAATAGCGACCGAGGCCACCAAGGAAGTCCTGGGACAAGGGACCCATGACATCAGCATGGACAAGGTCAAGTGGATGGGAGGTAGTGGACTCAACAGTGGAGAATGGGGAGCGATGTATTTTGCCGCTGGCATAGTTGAGGTAGGTAGAGGAGTAGGGAGGTGCAAAAGTGGCAGAGTCAAGGCCGTGGGCAGGCCGAAGGCGGATTAGGCGCTAGATGGCGGCAGTGTAGATGTGACAGAGGTGGCAATGCAGAAGATCAGCATGGGCAGGCAACAAAGAGGGTGCGACGTGAACAAGGGCAGATGTAACGAAAGACGATGGCAATGCAAAAGGTACACAAAACAGACGATCACAGTGCATACCACGAAGAACAACACGGCCGGAAGAGCGCAGAGGAATGGAGGCCAGGTCGCGACTGGACGAGAACTCAATGCCCTGGTCGTCAAGGGTGGTCACAAAGAGAAGACTGACCTCAAGGTCAGGCACATACAGCACATCTAGTAGGTAGACAATGCCTTCAGGGCCGACAAAATGAACAACGCCAACACCTTGGACATGGAGAAGTTGGCCACAGCCAGTGCGTACAGAGCGGACAGACCCAACAGGCCGTAGGGACACGAAGGACAAGCGACACGAGGTCATGTGATGTGTGGTCCCGGAGTCAATGATCCAGAGGCCAGGCGATGCATGAGTGGAGGGGAGAAAAAGACAGACAGCGAGTGTGCCATGAGAGGAAATGGGAGACATACCACCAAGACGGGTGGGGAACTGATGAGAATGCCACTCTTCAATCCAGGCACGGTCATCCGGCAAAAAACCCTGGATACCACGAGGCGCAGTATCACAAAGGGTGGCGTCAGGCTCACACACAGACACCTGCAACTGGCCACTCACACTCTCATCTCCCTGAGAGCAAAGATGAAGGAGCTCCGCCAGTAAGCCTGCAAGCCATAAGACGAGACTCAAGTACTAGACTCGCGAGTCCGAGTCCCGTCTCGGACTCGCGAGTCGAGTTTTGTGGGGACGACTCAACTTGGGAATGGCGAGTCCCTCGTGGGGGGGGGGAGGGGAAGTGCCGAGAGCTCCAGATTGACTCTGCACGTCGACAACTCCGCAGTTTGAATTTCCGAGGTCCCCCTTACCCCCTTACCCCCTGACCCCCTTACCCCCTGATACCCCTTACTCGGTGCACCGAGTGGTCCAGTCAGCCGGCTGCCCGAAGTTCCAGGCTGCCCACTGATGCTGTGAGGGAACCCACCTAGGGTTTCAACCCGCTTCACGGTATTGTTGCCTCGCTTCACAGTTCCCCGCTTACCAGCGGGGTACCGAGACACCCGCGCCTGCACTCCACGCTAAGTGCTAGCCTCAACCTCACTCACAACCTCACCAGCAGCTCCATCACCATGGCGACCGAGGAGGTGACTCTTGCTGCCTCTACTGTCAGAGGGCCACAGAGGCTTGTCTAGGCCACAATCAGCCCTAAGACGCAGAAGATAAACAAGCGCACCAAGAAGACGTCGGTCATCTTGACCGTCTTCGAGGTCGTCGTCATCTCGGGTGAGCCGCAAGCATGGTGCACCCTTTGCCCAGCCAACCAAACTGGACTGAAAGGCTCCTTCGCCATGACGGACAGCCATACTAGTTCCATGTGGAAGCATTTGAGGGTGGATCACAGTGAGCGTTGGAAGGAGATGAAAGCAACAGAGGCGCAGCATGCCTTGGAGAAGGCAACAGGGCATGCTGCAGCAGTTGCGGTCGAGGTTGACCACACCAACGTAGCAGTGGCGCGGGCAGTGGCAGTTGTGGGTGTCTGCTTCAACAAGAGGTACTTTCAGACGTGCCTGTGGAAGCATGTTATGGACAAGAACCAGTCGGTCTTGTCCATCAAGTCACACTGGCTACGGGTGGCGTTTCTCCACTGCAACCCGTTCACCATCGTGCCCGGGCGCATCACTCTCACCCGCCTCATCAAGAACGGGGCGACGGCTTCTCGTAAGAAACTTTTCAAGATGTTTACCGTTGTGTGTACCGGTGTGTCTTTCACAACAGATGGGTGGCAGTCAGATGCCAACCACACTTATCTCGGCATAACCGCTCACTGGATTGCAGACTGGCAGATGCAAAGTGTGGCTCTGGCTTTTCCAAATTGCTCAGATAATGCCACGGCTGCCAGCGTATTTGACCTCTCTGGAGCAGCTTTGAAGGAGTGGGGGTTGTGGGGTGCGATATACTACCTTACAGTGTTGTTAACAGTTTTTTGACACTGCAGAACAACGCTTTCACCAAGGATGGTCACACACATTGCATGGGGCATGAACTCAACCTGGCAGTGAAGGTCCTGATTGCTATGGAACAGGTGGAGGAGCAGTTGAAAACCGCGCGAGACATCGTCAGCTATGAATCACGCTCGGCAAAGAGAGAGATGAGTGTCATCAACGCTTGCCATGCTCACGGGCTGAACTACCTTTTTTTGCATAAGGACACAGCCACACGGTGGAACTCGACGTTGGATATGTGTGAACGTGTGGTGAGATTGAAGGATGTGCTTGATGAGTGGCTTCAAAGTCGGGAACCGGCCATCATCCCCTCTAGTCAGGGTTGGGAGATGCTGGGTCTGGTCATTGCGATCCTCATGCCCTTTAAGGGCTTTACCGAGGACATCTCAGGGCAGGATTACCCCACCCTCTCCCTCGTGCTCCCCTTTTTCACAACATCATGCAGAGGCTGTACGGATGGAGAGTCAAGGCTGTTGCCGCTGAGAAGAAGTGGGAGAGGAGGGCCGTGCTGGACTCAACTGAGAAACTCCTGGTCATTCTGGAACCGGGCCTCAAGAGCAGCATGGGCAAGGTGTGTTTCTACTGCTGTTGTTGGTGGTATTGGTGGTGTTGGTGGTGTTGGTGAGGGTGGTGGTACTGGTGGTGGTGGTGGTGGTAGTGTTGATGGTTATTGTTGTCTTCTGCCTATCACTCTGTGCTACTGTCACTAACGAGGAGCCGCCCGAAGGCGATGGCGCCAACCGCTCGGTGCGGCTGACAGTTTGTCTGATGGAGGACGGCTTGTCCGGGTCGGGCGAGCGGGGTTCGCGTAGGTCGCCTAACGGCGTAAGGGACAAGCTGACCTGCTCGCCCGGCCGGCGGCCTCCAGTTGCTATCGATACGCTTTGCGCCTCACTGTGCAACGCGCCTCCTGCTGTGTTTTTTGTTTATCTGCTTACATGCAGCTGGAGAAGTACGTTAAGAAGTGTAGTGTGCGGCATGTGGTCGCCACTTCTGTGGACCCGCATTTCCGCTTCCGATTTTTTTAGCGTGTTCACAAGGTATGTATGTGTCTTTTACTTCCTCCCCCCCCCTTTGTACTTCAACTTCCACACATGCCGACATTGAGTGTGGTCCTGCCTTTGTGGTTGCAGCTCTTGGGGATCAAGTCTGTGGTGGAGCTGGAAGTCAAGGTGCTGGAGTTCATGAAGCCGTACTTCACTAAGGTGCAAGCCCGGCGGCAGGCAGAAGCGGTAGCAAAGGCAGAGAGATCAGCAAAGGCTGCAACAGATGCAACAGCTGAGGATGAAGCAGGAGATGAGAGTGGTACACAGGTTGCAGCAGGAGCACCATAATCAAGCCAGTAGTAGCTCAGTGGTCCTGCTGCTGTAGCAAAGCGGGGACGCAAGCGGTAGAGGCAGAGCATGCTGGAGGCAGCGCTGGAGGACCCCATGGATGACATGTACGACGAGCTCGAAGCAGAGGAAACAGTCGTGATGCCAGACACTCTGGAGGAGGAGGTGGATACGTACAAGAAGAACGTGAAGGCAGGACGGAAGTGCAACACCTTGAAGTTCTACATGGAGAACGAGCGGCAGTACCCTACTTTTGCACTGTGTGTGCTGGAACTGCTAGCTGTGCCTGTCACAAGCACACCAAGCGAGAGGATGTTCTCGCTTGGGGGACGTGTGGTGATAGATTTCAGGCATTCACTCTCAAAGATTACCGTGCAGGATTTGCTGTGCTTGAAAACATGGATCAACGACCCAGCTCTCAGGGACTTCCTTCTACATCCTTCCCGAAAGATTTCAAAAGAGTTAGAAGAGGTGGAGAGGAAGGAGAAGGCAGCAAGATGTGCTGCTAGGAAAGCGGCAAAGGTTTATCTGACAACAGAAGCAGAAGGAGAAACTGCAGAACAGAATGAGGGTGGACAGAATTGTGGAGAAGAGAGTGAAGAGAGTGATAGTGACAGTGATGATGATGATGAGGATGAGCATGAGGGTTAGAATGGTGGAGATGATTTAGGCGTTGACGACGATGTTGTTGAAATGTCATGAGTTTCTGCAATGCTTCTCAAATTTCTTTTCACTATACTTCTCTCCAGCCTGCTTTGTTTTGGCCTACCACAAATTCTTACCAACTGTCAAATCTAACTACATAGTGCAAGAAAAACCAAGGGTGATTACACTAAGTGGTCACATGAGTGATTGAGTGTCTAGTGTTCATTGTTACTTGAGAAGTTGCAAATAGCACTAGTAGAACAGTGGTAGTTACATGACCGAATTACTACTTGCACAACAGAGGAGGTGTAGGGAGTGTAAATGGAATGTGTCTGCTGTCAGTTGTAACTGTAAAGTGTAATGCGTTAAGTGTAGTGCTTGGATACTCCATGCCATAGACCATTCATAATGACTTGAGAATTGACTAGAAAATGGACAAGTAGAAATTGAGAAAATCAGTGAGCATCCTTCCTCACAAGGTTGACAAGTATACTGAGTGGACTCGCGAGTATACCTACTCTGGACTCGCGAGTGAATACCATCAAGACTCGCGAGTTTCTGGACTCGCGAGTTTGAACGCAAACTCGTGAGTCCGAGTCCGGCTCGCGACGAGACTCGCGAGTCCGAGTTCCACGCTGGACTCGGACTCGGGATCCGAGTTTTTTGCCAAGAATCGCGAGTCCGGACTCGTGAACACCCTTATCCGCCAGGCGACGCTCAAGAGTGCGCTGCTCGTCACGTCGATCAAAGGAGCGGTCGGAGGAGCGATCATTGTCATGGGCCCAGGGTGGCACGGAGTAGTGGGAAGAAGGAGGACCATAGTACAGAGGTCCGGATGGAGGTGGAATCCAGCCCCAGGGACTGGCTGGGGACGGTGACGGCTGGAGAGGAGTAAGAGTGGTGGCCACGGCCGCCCCCACACCCTTTACCGCCACAGCCACCCCCGCGACCGAGTCCACCACCCCCTCCCCCCCGAGCAGCTTGAGTGGGATGAGCTGCGGCATGAGAAGAGGGTGAGGGAGAAGAGGTGGTAGCTGCAGGCGAGGAGGATGAGGAGGTGGTGACTATCGTGAGTGCTTCATGATGAGTCCGCAGGGACCGGAGCAGCAGCGAGACGCTCAAGCTTTGCTTGGGAGACATGAAGATAGAGATCAGACAACTCAAGAATGATACAAGCAACAATGGACAGGCAGGCAAAGAGGGGACTTGGAGCGGCCGTGCCAAGGTCGCGGAGAGCATAGACTACGGGCCCAATCGTCTGCGGACTCATCCACCCACATTTGCAGTGTGTGAACTGCATAGTCAGAGCACTTTAGGCGGCATGTCCAGTCACAGTCTTACGACGGAAAATGAGGGCATAGGTACCAATAGGATCAGCGGGGGTGCCACGCATGGGGTTGGCATTGTACATACCGATATCGTCGAGGAGGGTTTTAGGCCCTGCATTGATGAGGGCCCGTACTGCACGGGCCGCCTCGGCAGGCTGAGGAAAAAACGGCGGCTTGGCAGGGGAGTAGTTCTCCCGCAACAGTTTGCCCTCGGCCCACGCGCTACAGCACGTCTCACAAGACGTGAAGGCGAGCTTGGACGTGAACTGAGGCGGTGGTGTCTCAAAGTCTTCCTATCTGGTAGGAAGAAGGACCCGTGTAAGGGAAACTGTGGAAAGAGTGGGAGAGGAGGAGTTGGGAACACCACCACTGGGAGGAATAAAGGAATCAACAGATGTGGTCTCCTCGGCAAGAAGTGCGGCAACAAGGCCCAGGACAATGCGTAGGCACTTCACGACTAGTGCAGCTACGGTGATGGATAGTTTGCGCTAAGCTTCACGCCTTTGATGGAGTTCATCTTCAACTTTTTGACGAGGTGCTTGTGCCTTGCTAAGGGCGGACTGCAATGCCTCCATTGTCTCCTCTGGTCCTGGCATGATGGGAAGGAGCAGGCAGAGGAAGTAGGGGTGTGAGAGAGAGAGAGGGGAAAGGTAGGAGTGCTCACTGAGTTGGTGTCAAGGCAGTAGCGCAAAAGGAGGAGGCACCATGGATGCAGCGGAGGAGAAGAGGACGGTCACCCACCTAGTGATTGCCACAGTGAGGTACAGAAGACCTGTCACATTGGCTCCTGCCACTACAGCTGATGCTGACGCGACAAGGACGTCTGTAGTGATGTGAGTCCTGAGATCCCGAGGAGCACCAATGGGAGTCAGCACCGCAGTTGCGGTGGATGCGCGGATGGAGCCGAGAGTGCTAGCTGTTACGTTGGCTGCAGAGGATGCTATAGTGGCCACAATGGCAACTACTGTTATCACCTGTGTGGCAATGTTAGTGGCAGTGGCGACGAGCAGTGTGAGGGATGCTGCAACATCCCTCACGTTGCGTTTCAATAGGTCTTGCGCCTCAGTCGCAAGACCTATTGCGGTCTGCGTCGGGGCCCTGTAGGCACAAGTCGTTGCTGCAATAGTTGTAGTTGTACCCGCGGCTGCGTCAAGAATGGCACCGACCAAGCTTATAGAATCTGTGTGGACGGGAACGGGAATCACTCTGGGCACTTCACGTGGTGTAGACGGTCCGGTTGATTCTGCTGCTCTGGGAGATGGAGTAGAAGCAAGGTCGGCTGCAGAGGCGGGACTTGACGACTGAGTATCACGTGGAGGGTGCATGCTTGAGGGGAGAGGCGGTGACAGTGGCAAGTCGTCTGCCGTATACACCTACTGGTCAATATCCTCACGCTTGCATGCTGCTTCACGTTCAGCCGCTTCGGCAATTACTTCCCACAAAAGGGGTTGTCTAGCATACGGAACCATACTAGGGTGTCGTCATGATTGGGTGAGGGAGGGTCAAAGAGTCGTGGGTCCTCCCACCCACGATCAGCGTGGTGGACGACAGTGCGTGGAGTCGAGTTCCTCGTCCGGCAGACCATCGGGCGGCGGCGGATTCAGGGTGACAGACATTGGGGCTGGGAGCACAGCCAAGAGGAGGAACAGGAGTGGCGCAGGCCCCCGCGAGGCAGCCCTGATAGATGAAGCAGAGAACTGCAATGAGATCAAGATCCCACGCACAGTGTTGTGGGCCCCTATGGCAGTGTACTGCGCGAGAGCGGAGCAACACAGAGTTGCAGGGCCGAGAGAGAGGGCACGACACGAAGGTGGTGCGACGGAGTTGTTGGCCGCCAGAGAGAAGCGGTACTGCATGGCACAATGTAAGACACCACGGATGAGTAGATTGTGGCGGCTGAAGTGCGGGTGGTACGGCGAGCAGATGGCGTGGTGCTGGTGGTCACTCGTGATTCCCGTGATGTAGCTCCGGAGACGGAGTGAACCGTTGCACTACTTAGATGTTTGTACTGCTGGATGCCACAGATGTAATGGGTGACGGTGCTAGTTCGATAGAACGTCGGTGGCGGTAAGAATGCCGCGACCTTGCTGAGGACACCTATCTCTTTGTGGACATGGCCCAGGTTCATGAACGAAGAGCTGTAGGGGCAGACCCCTACTTGCTCTGATCCTAGAAGTTACCCGACAGCTTCCTAGCAAGGCTGTGTGTGACGAGGCGAGTGAACACAAGGGAGCACAAGGCACGCAATGGATGCGGTAAAACACTTGCCTTAGAAATCAAGTTTTTACACGGAGAGATGGTGTGTGAGAGGTAGCGAGAGAGTTAGAAAGTGGTGAGCACACACCCGCACCGAGCAACACGCTCGGGTGGGCACATGCCGCCACTTGAAGGCCGAGCCCGACCACTCGGTAGTAAACCAAGGGTGGCTACTCACCCATGCACAGCAGAAATTGGCATGGTGGTCCCTTACACCCGGGAAATATGCAACTCCGCCAGAAAACACTCAGAGGCAAATAAGCATGATGTAGGGCATGGCAATGAGAATGTCCGAATCTAGTCATCCACCGCATCATAGATAGAAGGTCAAGCAATGGCCATGCATGTGCCAGAGGGCATTCCTGGGTAGAGCAGCCACTCCATGACACCAGAGGCTCCAGTCAGGATGGGCTCGCACGAAATCTCCCCAGGTGAGGCCATTGTCATATAATCTGTACATGTGTGTGCGTGGAGGGGAAGACAAAAGGGCATATAGATGTTAGTGGCCAACCAACTTTAACACAAAGTCTCAGTTCAAGTGCTGCCGATGATTTGCGAAATGAAAAAAAACAAGTGGTAAGTTGCACACAAGGGTGCAATGGGTTACATAGCATAAATAATTGATAAAGCAATAACAATTGAAATGATAGGAAAGAGGACTTCTGCATACATAAACGAATGAAAAGTAAAGGTAACATAATTGAATAACAAATTTGGATATTTCATGAAAGATTAAACGTGGAATGTTGATTTTGTGACAGTTTCTGTGAAGGTTTTGAATGGATTATTATTCATTCATCTATTGTGAAGCAAGCCTGAAGATGATTTGTGTGCTTTTTATGGTTGGATGTGATACAAGAAGACATTGCTGGTGTAAGTAATAAAACAATGATGTAAGGTAGTGAATTTATTTACCTAAATGTATATAAACATGTCCATATCTACATCCATATCCATATCCATGTCCATATCCATATCCATATCCATATCCATATCCATATCCATATCCATATCCATATCCATATCCATATCCATATCCATATCCATATCCATATCCATATCTATATCTATATCTATATCTATATCTATATCTATCTCTATATCTATATCTATATCTATATCTATATCTATCTCTATATCTATATCTATATCTATATCTATATCTATCTCTATATCTATATCTATATCTATATCTATATCTATCTCTATATCTATATCTATATCTATATCTATATCTATCTCTATATCTATATCTATATCTATATCTATATCTATCTCTATATCTATATCTATATCTATATCTATATCTATCTCTATATCTATATCTATATCTATATCTATATCTATCTCTATATCTATATCTATATCTATATCTATATCTATCTCTATATCTATATCTATATCTATATCTATATCTATCTCTATATCTATATCTATATCTATATCTATATCTATCTCTATATCTATATCTATATCTATATCTATATCTATCTCTATATCTATATCTATATCTATATCTATATCTATCTCTATATCTATATCTATATCTATATCTATATCTATCTCTATATCTATATCTATATCTATATCTATATCTATCTCTATATCTATATCTATATCTATATCTATATCTATCTCTATATCTATATCTATATCTATATCTATATCTATCTCTATATCTATATCTATATCTATATCTATATCTATCTCTATATCTATATCTATATCTATATCTATATCTATCTCTATATCTATATCTATATCTATATCTATATCTATCTCTATATCTATATCTATATCTATATCTATATCTATCTCTATATCTATATCTATATCTATATCTATATCTATCTCTATATCTATATCTATATCTATATCTATATCTATCTCTATATCTATATCTATATCTATATCTATATCTATCTCTATATCTATATCTATATCTATATCTATATCTATCTCTATATCTATATCTATATCTATATCTATATCTATCTCTATATCTATATCTATATCTATATCTATATCTATCTCTATATCTATATCTATATCTATATCTATATCTATCTCTATATCTATATCTATATCTATATCTATATCTATCTCTATATCTATATCTATATCTATATCTATATCTATCTCTATATCTATATCTATATCTATATCTATATCTATCTCTATATCTATATCTATATCTATATCTATATCTATCTCTATATCTATATCTATATCTATATCTATATCTATCTCTATATCTATATCTATATCTATATCTATATCTATCTCTATATCTATATCTATATCTATATCTATATCTATCTCTATATCTATATCTATATCTATATCTATATCTATCTCTATATCTATATCTATATCTATATCTATATCTATCTCTATATCTATATCTATATCTATATCTATATCTATCTCTATATCTATATCTATATCTATATCTATATCTATCTCTATATCTATATCTATATCTATATCTATATCTATCTCTATATCTATATCTATATCTATATCTATATCTATCTCTATATCTATATCTATATCTATATCTATATCTATCTCTATATCTATATCTATATCTATATCTATATCTATCTCTATATCTATATCTATATCTATATCTATATCTATCTCTATATCTATATCTATATCTATATCTATATCTATCTCTATATCTATATCTATATCTATATCTATATCTATCTCTATATCTATATCTATATCTATATCTATATCTATCTCTATATCTATATCTATATCTATATCTATATCTATCTCTATATCTATATCTATATCTATATCTATATCTATCTCTATATCTATATCTATATCTATATCTATATCTATCTCTATATCTATATCTATATCTATATCTATATCTATCTCTATATCTATATCTATATCTATATCTATATCTATCTCTATATCTATATCTATATCTATATCTATATCTATCTCTATATCTATATCTATATCTATATCTATATCTATCTCTATATCTATATCTATATCTATATCTATATCTATCTCTATATCTATATCTATATCTATATCTATATCTATCTCTATATCTATATCTATATCTATATCTATATCTATCTCTATATCTATATCTATATCTATATCTATATCTATCTCTATATCTATATCTATATCTATATCTATATCTATCTCTATATCTATATCTATATCTATATCTATATCTATCTCTATATCTATATCTATATCTATATCTATATCTATCTCTATATCTATATCTATATCTATATCTATATCTATCTCTATATCTATATCTATATCTATATCTATATCTATCTCTATATCTATATCTATATCTATATCTATATCTATCTCTATATCTATATCTATATCTATATCTATATCTATATCTATATCTATATCTATATCTATATCTATATCTATATCTATATCTATATCTATATCCCTATCTATATCTATATCGATATGTATATCTATATCTCTATCCATATCTACATCTATATCTATATCTACATCTTTACCTATGTCTATATCTCTATATTTATCTATATTTTGTATATTGATATCTATATATGTTTTTATCTATATCTTTATCTAGATCTATATCTATATCTCTACTTATCTATATGTTTGTCTATATCTATATGAATAATGATGTATACAAACATATATATCTATGTATCAAAATGTATCCTTACCAATATGTAAACATGTATCTTTATCATTTTGATGATGCACTTTAGCACCTTTTTCTCACAAGTCTTGCATACATTGACTTCCTTTCCTGGTTGTTAGTATTGTGGTTTTCAACAATAAATTTCATGCGCTGAAAGGTCTCGGCAAAAAAACAGTAACTGGCTGGTTCGACTCTGCCCTCTTTCGCATTTTTGCCTCACCTTATCCACATCGCGTGGATGAGGCGAGGCACAGGAACTTTTGTCGTCGTCTCCTTGCAACAAAACAACGGTTTCGCCGCACGTCCATCACCATCACTGCCGTCCGTTGCCTGCATCGCCGTCGCCACCACCGACCTCGCCATAATCGCCGTCTCCAGCCCCACCGTCGCAAGTGCCACTGTTTTGACGTTTTTCCTGCTGGGAACAACACCAGCCGGGTTGGTGCAGCAGCAGTAGCAGCAGAATCAGCAGCAGTAGGAATAGGAGTACGGAATGGAGTATTAGCAGTAGCGGCACAGCAGCGGCCTTGACAGCACCAAGACCAACCGCAGCAGCAGCAGCAGCAGCAGGAGAAGCAGTGGCGGTAGTAGAAGCAACATCAGCAGCAGCAGCGGCGTCGGCGGCGGCGGGGATTGGGCGTGGGCGTGGTTTTGACGTGAGCGTGGGCGTGGTGTCGGCGTGAGCGTGTGTGTGGGCGTTGGCATGGATTTGGGCGTGGGCGTGGGCGTCGGCGTGGATTTCGGCGTGGTCGAGGTGTGCCCTGCCCTGCCCTGCCCTGTCCCGCCCTGCCCCGCCCTCCCCGCCACGCCCCGTCCTGCCCTGC